>JAQQAE010019735.1:0-10854 GCA_029823295.1 Pseudamia nigra | reverse complement strand
AGGCCCAGGACACGCTGGAGGGACTATGTCTCTCGGCTGGCCTGGGACCGCCTTGGGGTCCCCCCAGAGGAGCTGGATGATGTAGCCGGGGAGAGGGAAGTCTGGGACTCCCTGCTTAAGCTGCTGCCCCCGCGACCCGACCCCATGGATAAGCTGTAGAAGATGGATGGATGAATGGATAGTCATGTTATTAGAAAATACACAGCCATTCCTCAAATGTAGGTATGCTACACAAATAGACATAATTCAGACAAAGTCAAATAAGGGCTAAAGGGGCTCGGTGTAAAACAGCTGATATGAACAGGTCATTTTAAACATCATTCAGTACATAAAGTGCATGCTCGGAGAGCGTTAGACTGTCACAAAGAAAATCGTTGAAATCTTCAATATTAAACATGTTTAGTAAAGGTTAGGATATTCTAGGCACTCTGATGCCTCATACCAGCACTACACCATGTGGTGTCTGGATACATGGATGTATGTAATGGCACATTAAGATGACCTGTGCCAGTTCTCCAGCTCTGAACAGGACCATATCATTAACATGCAGGATATCAGATTCACAGGGACGGCAGATCAATAAGGAAAACCTCTGACAACCACTTTGTCTAATAAAATGACATTGACTGGACAAGACATATAGTATGTTGTGTTTTACAGTGTTTACAAAGAAATACAAGTCAAAGTAAATTGTAAAATGTATTATTTTGTAATTGGTTATTTTCCATACTGTCTCAATTTTTTTTTTCTGATTTGTGTTGTAGAGGAATACAAGTCAGTGCTTGTTGTGACAGACTGTTAGAGGTGCCAAACAACCTTTTTGTGTAAAAAGCAATAATGAGTGGAACAGTCACATTCAGGAGTGAAGCCAAGTGTAAAGCAATGAAAAGAATTTTTTTGACATTCATAGGTAAAGTACATCAAAACTGACTCCCTCTCATCTGGTCAAACTTTTCTGAACATAAGTACAGTAGAGCTTCTAAAGTGAAATGGATCTGTGGTAACAGGACAGTGAAGTAAGCCAAAATTCAGGGCATAAGGTTAAATGCAGGCATGGCAGTGTGAGGTTATGTTGAAAGGATGTGGAAGAACAAACTTAATGAAGCATGAGCTGATGAAAAATGGAGCAACGCAGAGCTGTTTTCTATCATCGAGCCCTACTCTCTGTACCAACACAGTATAAACATGGCACTGCCCGTAAATGCCTCTAAAGGAGTGCCCTGAAATTATTTGGTGATGTTTGTTGAGCAACTGGCAACATTTGGCACTTGAGACCAACAATAGCACAATCTGTCTGATCCCAGGAGAAAGGTCACAGTGAGGTCACACAGAGTCAAAGACATGGGCTGCTTTCTCACTTGTCATCTTTGCAGCACACCCACTGTTTTCCGCTACAGTGTGATTTAAAGGTATTGTGTGAGACTGCGCGTTTATTGCTTACAATAATGTCATGATATGATTTGCAGCTTGAATGTGAGCACAGCGTACTTGCTAACACTCCCGCTCTTGAAATGTGGAACTGTTGTGCTTAGATCCACAGGGGAGCTGTTTACTGTGGCACCACTCATTCTAACCATTGTTTCTGCACTCTTAATGACAGACTCGGCCACAATGGAAATCTAAATGACTCTGTGCCAGCATGATATGCATGCAAACTGCAAGTTCATGATCTGGAGGTGAGGAATGAGCACATAAGGTTACATTCATTCTACAGATTTCAGAATACATGCCTTTAAATCTAATGTGTAAATACCTGGATGGATTACATTAGTGCTGCCTTACATTATTAGTACATGTGGCTGTTAGAGTAAATGTGGCGTTTATGCAATACTCCTAACTAAAGTGGAATAGTGTGCTGTTTCGTGTGGTGGAAATAATAGACTCAATTTTTCCTTAACCGATGCATGAAATTGAAATAAAATCAAATTTACACACATCACATCAAATTTAATTTAAATACCATAAACTAGATTTACAGTTAGAAAGTAGAACATTTTGTTTTCATTTACTATATTGCGTGCATTTTGTGGTCTGTAAGTTTAAGAATATTAACAGAACCAAAAAAAGGCACTTTTTATTTTTTCTGTTCTCCCACAGTGTTAAATGAGTGAAAAAGAACAAAAAATGATTATATAAGTTTAGCATTCAATTGAACAAGTAGCTTGATTGTCCTTTGTGTTGTGTCTAGATAGGTAGACTAGACTACGTGCAAAAAAGAAAGAGAAAGGGAGAAAACACTCAGCACACAGCATGAATTGAGACAAAAATCCTTCTACTAAGGGTTTTGCTGCTTAACAATATAATCTAGTGCTTGTCATCAATGTCCGAAGGATTTACACTGATGTCTCCCCAGTACATTTAAAATTTAGGCGTGTCCTGGGTGTTGAAAACAAACACTAAGAAGTTGTGACCTCACAAAATGCAAGTTCCTGTAGTCTCACTGTCTGCTTGCACCCATGTATTGCCTTTAATACTGGTCAACATGCATATTATTGTCTGAGGTATTCCACTAAAATAAGCAGCTGCAGTGCCCCACAGCCAAACATTGAAGCAGAAAGGAATTGTATATATTTATATTTAGTTTTTAATTGGACCATGAGGAGAGATCCACCCCACATGAACATAAAAACACCTCAGCAAGCCATTTTTGGATCCTGACCCTAAATTTGGGAAAGAGAAATAAGCACTAAAGTAGTGTGTGGTGATCAGGAACTCTGGATATGTAATTCTACACTCCATAGGTTTATGACGCAAGCTTTTGAAAGATCTGCAAGAGCTGCTGTCAGCTCAAAACCAACTATTTAATTAGGCCGCACTGACATTTATTTGTGTATCATGTGTAAAATTGAGTCCCCTTGAGGGAAGAATCAGCATTCAACAAGTAGAGATCTGTCTCAGGCCTCATGCCCCTGGGGACATGGACTACACAAGACAATAACATGTAACTAATTGAGAGAAAAGTGTCTATGAATTCTTAAATATGTCTGCAATGTTGCACCTTCCAGAAATTGCACCAGTAAGTAGGGTCAGATGTGCAACAAACAGGGTTTTGTATGTTGTGGTTGTTTTCACTGCATGAACAGGTGTAAGGTTGAGGCGCTAATACCCTTTAAAGAAGCAAGCCTCAAGTGAGAGCTAAACTCCTACTGTTCTCACCTGTCAGCACAAATACAGTACTGCATGAGCCAGCTTTTCCACTCAATTACACCCAGTGGCCATGTAGTGGCAGACACCGTCAGCAAGCAATTTAATGGATGACTACTCTGCATATTGGCAAACACTCAACCTGACCCTCATCCTTTTGTTATAATGGATTTTAGGCAATATTCTGCCCGAGTGGAGAATAAAACCAGGAGAAATCAAGGTAAAAGATACTCAAGCCATAGTACACACTGTGTACCACTGTGTCTTCAGGATAATTACTAATGGCTAATTAAAACTGTCAAAGCGCTCTCATTTACAAATGTAATCAAATGCTGTACATTTATGACCCAAACATTTCTACTTATGTGAATGACTAATCATCATCTGTAAAAAACATCCAGATTAAAAGTCAGGGGGCGACGACACCAGACACACTTGAACCTACAGTATTTATCTTAAAGAGACAATTTCTGTGCAGAAACTGAGGGTTGATCATAGATTAAAAAGAGGTGGGACAGGTGTACATTGTATCCAAATTGTAACCAGACATGAAATTCTACCTTTTGGGGTAATGTTGCACCCATTTTTAATGGTTTTAATATAGATAAAGAACCAACACAAAGACAGCGGGACACAGGATGAAAGCATCATTGACTGCATCTAACATGCTGTTGCACTAGTAGAGACTTAGTAGTTTTAATGCAAATCAAGGATGTACAATAATACCAGTTATCAGGGGTATTTTATACAACACTAACAATTAAATTCAAAGTGAGTCAAGTATATACTAAAACATACTGCATGAGGTGTTCATACATATTATTCTTTTATGTTTAGTATTATAATATTATAATTTGTCCCTTGTTGTGAGGGTTGTGTCAGGAAGGGCATCCGACGTAAAAACCTGTGCCAGATCAAACATGCGAATCATTGGTTTTTCGCTGTGGCGACCCCTGAGGGGAGCAGCCAAAAGGAGAAGAAGAAGATTATAATATTATAGCCAGTAAAGCCTGATTTTTGGAAAGTAAAATATTTTCTGTGCAAGATTAAAAGGGCTTTAGCTTCACGGTGTTAATGTTATGGTAGCGTACTATCATTCACGACTTCGGTTTAGGTGTCTGCAGCCAAAAGGGGAATGAAGGACAAATTGCTGTGATTTTTGGTCAAAGCAGCATTAAATGTATAATGATTATCTCTTTTTATCCTTTTATCCTTGTTATTACTATCACATCATCTTATTAATATAGGTTTGTTATAACGGAGTGAATCATTATACAATGTTAACTCACACACTATCTTTTTGAGTCCCTGTTTTTACCCCTGTCTTCCTCTCTCTGTGTCCATCTGCTGCAGGGCTGCAGCAAACAGTGCAGTTTTAGCACACATTTGAGCATGTGTTTGCATTTTTTTTTCTTTTTCGTCTTGAGGATTCTCTGCTTTTCAGGTTACAGTGGTCCCTCACTATATCGCGGTTCACCTTTTGCGGCCTTGCTGTTTCGCAGATTTTTTTTTTTAGTGCAATTTTCATGTATTTTTTTTTTTACAGCGTATGAATGTGCATTGTGTTCTGTGTCCTGATTGGCTATGGCCATTGTCAATCAATCTCCTCCGTGCTGTGTCTCTTGTACGGTACAGAATGTGTTCAGCTCACCGAACTTACACAAATGTTCAATCGCTAGCAGTGTGAAAAACCCACAATGTTGACGAAGGCCTTCATTGGAAAAAGACACATGAGTCACTATTAAAAATTTCTTATGTGTGCAGCTTCGTAGGTTGATCGTTAAAATTAAATTTGTTATTTCTAAAAGCCATTATATTTTTTTATAGGAAAACGTTTAGATTTTTTTATTTCTCAAACAAATGTTTGGCCCTGAAAACAGATTTTAATCTTTAGTTTCGTTCTATACAGTAATACTGTGCTTATTTTTTATTTAAAATCTACAAAGCTTTGAATTTTGAGAGTTTTTAAAGAAGAGAGAAATGTGAAAAATGTTAATGCCTGAGAATAGTGTATAAAGTGTGTGATGAGGGGTATAATATAAATATAATAATGGTAAAAAAAAATTTAGTTGACTACTTCGCAAATTTCGCCTATTGCGGGTTATTTTTAGAACGTAACCCCCGTGATATACAAGGGACCACTGTACTAATTTTGAAGTGTGTGCTCGCTCCTTCACATGCATTCGACTCGTGTGTTATGAGACAGAGCGCAGGAAGAGGGAGGGGCCAGGCTAGTAAGGTTTCGGGCTGGCCCACTATAGCATCATTAATAACAAGTGAACCAATGGGCCACTTATCCAGGTATACGGGCAGTATTTTTTTTCTATACATGTCTGCCCAAATATGCCCCTCATTAAGAAAATTCCCAGTGTGTCAGATTTCCAGTCCAGCTATGACATTTGTTAAATAACTAGTTTTCAAACAAAAAAAATGAATTCCTATGTAGTATCACATCATACTGTATGTCAAATCTTGTTATACCTTTTTTTACAACTTTCCATTAATAGAAGCAGTCCTTTCAAGGTTAAGTGGCATTTTTAAAGTACATTTTGTCAGGTTGTGAACTGCAGTCATCTCACATCACCCTCACCTAAGGTGGCCATTAAAGATGCACTGTTAAGGTTAATACAGACTACTCTAAATTGTCCGTGGTTGTGAATGCAAATGATCATCCGTCTGTCTGTATAGTCATGAGGTCTCAGCCTCAAATTGTGAAGCACCTAGAGATAATCAGTGACTATGATTGCCGCTATACAAATAAAAAATCGAAATAAAATTGAATAGAATAGAAAAATTGAGTATTTGGTTGATCTGTTCTGGACCACAGTCAAACTACAGCTTCAGCAGTCATCTTCTGGCCACCACCTACACCCACGGACCATCCCTCCATATACCCTCCAGCTGTATGAAGCACACATTTTTTGTTACCATTTTTTGTTAAACTTTGTGTGCAACAAAGGCCAACCTGTTTAATGCAGAATGCACTTCTACAGGCACTTGGGTTGTTACTTGCTGGCAGAGATATGAGACTGGAATCAGCCTGTTTTTGTGTAGTCCTAACCTCTGAGGGGGATGTTAACTCTGGTCCACATTCCAACATGATGATGATAATGTACCTTGTGACTGGATGCCACCTGCTACAGAATGGAAGGAGAGGGGAATAATGATGAGGAAAAAAAGAGGGAAAGGCAGGTGAAGCAGAAGGAAAATGAGGATGATGATGAGCAGAAGAAAGAAAAAAATACAAAAAGAAGCGAAGAAGTAGAAGAAGAAAAAGATCCCAGTAGGTCTCCCACACTCTTGCTAACTGAGCCTTTATTAAAATATTACATTTTTATCTGGCAAAATTCAGTGAAAGGCTGATACGAAAACATCATGGGGGACATGTGTTTAGAGTCAGCAGTGAATACTCTTTCACAATTACTGGAAACAAATTGTTTTGGGGATGAAATCATGAGTAGGAGAAATGGAACAAAATGCAGCAATATAGCCATGCAAACTAGGACAAAGTGGACAAATGACAGAAATATACTGTCATTCTATTTATTATCCATTTCATCCCTTACACATGGAGATAAGTCTTTAGTCAAATGTTTCCAGTTAAACGTCACTTACATTACATTAAATGACCTTTTTGTATCAACAGAGGGGGCCTCAGCTGCTTTCTGCCAAACCTCTACTCTCCCATGCAAAGCTAAATTAGAACAATGTGTATCTCTGTTTGATGATAGTACTGCTTTCTGTGGCCAGTGAAGATCACCCAAATAGTAATTTGACCTCTTTACCCATAAAAAAAAATAAAAGCTTACACAGTTGCAGACAGGCCACAGCCGCACAAAACAGCACAGACAGATATTACCTCTGTTGGCACATATGCATTCTCACTATAACACTCTCTGAAATACAATGGGAACCACGTGTCAGACACAAACAAGACAAAAATGCACTCATACACATATGGACGGGAAAGAAAAGGAAAAAAGTGTGATCCTGACAGAAGTGATTCAATTGCCAAAAACATTGCGCAAACATTTTGCCCCGGGGATTCACTTAAATAACCTTCAAGAAGTATGTTTTAATAAAGCTGAACTGCTTATTGTGTACTTGTCTCTTAGCAAAAGTAATCATTTTAATCTTGACTCCCTTTGTGCAGCCGCCTGGCTTTGGTCATGGCTTGTTTGCAGCGTAATCTGCTCATCAAAAGATTCAACCAAAAATTAAACACAGGTGAAGATACATGTAATGTCACTGACTACACCCTCTATCATTCCCTCTTCAAATGAACACAGCTGCTCTGACTAGCTTTGGCGCATCGACACACTGTGTCACAAACTGTTAGATCCAAACCTTTAAAATGCTTCCTGTGTATGAGCCAGCATCTGTTTTCTATTCACCAGCCTTTTAAACGCCCGACAGTGGGTAAGGAAAGTACCTGAGAAAGAAGGGGATTATAATGGGTGACCAGTGGGAGGGGGTGCTAATCACATATTTTTGAAAATGCACTAAGTTTGCATGGGTCATGACAGAGGAAAAACATGAGTTCAAGTTCTGTTTGCTGCTTAGATGCATCATAAAATGCAGAAAAAGAGGCTCTCACTGTTTTGGCAGCTGAATAGGTTACAAAGTTTGCCATAAAAATCAGAGGAGGGTAGTACTCAAGTATGTTTAGTCCTTTACATGTACTTGAGTTTTGTTTTGTTTGTTTTTTTCTGTTTTTTACAGAATACTGTTCATGATGAAAAAGGTACTTTTACTTGGTTACGTTTGGCTACATCTCAATGAGAAGTAAAAAAAGTTAATAAAAATAAAAATTATGCTTATTTCAGTAAGTGTGGTCTCTTTTATTGTACTTTTTATCCAATATCAGACATTTGAGTGAAAGGTGGTTGAAAGGTTACATTTTAGTTTTGCTCTTTTTTATTTTCTTACGTTGAGATTAATAGTTTAATTTTCTTGATTTTATTTGTTCATTTCTTGGTACATTTAGTTTATTCTGTGCATATTTTTTTATTTTCTTGGTCATTGTCTTCATTTGTTGATTACTTTTACACTTTTGTTGGTGTTGGAATAAAATAAGTGAATATTTTGTTCAAGACATATTTGGTTTACATGTGTATACTTGTGTCTGTTCACGAGCTGTGCAGCTCTTTGGGTGTGAGATCTAGAAGTTGATTAAAAAATGCTGTTGTGTGCAGTGTGTGTATGCACGACTTAATTGTGAACCTTGTGACAGTAATAATTAATGTCCAAAAACATTGTTTTATGGTGCAGATAAAGTGTCAGGTACATTACTCCTTTTCACTGAAGTTTCTTATTGTTTCATTTGACTGCAGTTGATAAAATAAACTTTTAAAAAAACAGTCCAACTCTCTCACTGAGTGCAAACAAACCTATCAACTGGTTCCGCTCTGAATAGTGTTTCTTATGACTGAGCAACCTCTTAGGGCTCCCTAAAGGCAAACCATTTCCCCTGGCTTAGCTTGTTATTTAAGACAGCGTTTGATGCCTGAGTTGCTGTGTCTCTTATCTGACCACGTTTGCTTAGCGAGTGATGAGAGCTGAATCGCGTGGTAGGCATCACGTTACAGTTGGGCAGGTCAGTCGTGTCAGGCACAGGTAACACACGCTACCACTGCAGCAATCAATTCACTGTGTAAAAGCTAAGATGGTGCAACCCATTCTCACTCCGAAGTCATCACATACTGACGCTTGGTCATGATCCCAAATCGTCGCATACAGTACTAATGTGCAGAGTACCCAGTCTCATCAGTGTCTTGTTATGTGGTAATGTGAAGCCCACTTCTTGCTCGTGGGTGGAGGCTGGGGTGGTGATCGAGGTATCCAAGTGGATAAAATTGATTTGCATGTTAGGATGTCTTTTTGTGCATGTTGTGCCTAACCCTCACCCCAACCCCACTTCCTTAGCCCAAAGGTAACCTCACCTTGACACCCATTGTAATTTATATGTGAAAGAAAGTTGTTTTTATACAAAAACCCCTCGTGAAAGTAGCAACAATGGCAAACTGTGACCATGGTGATTATCTCAGTATGCTGTTGAACTTATCATGTCATAATACAATGCACTCAGGCATCAGTTTTGGTAAAACCTGGAAGTGAGAATGTGTTAGATGGTGCATTCTAGTCAAAGACTGAAAAAGCAAACTTTTCTCCTTCTGTATGAGAGAAAAAAACTAAAATTACCAGCCATCTAGTTTCTAGTCAAGCTGTGAACATGAACCGTCGGCTGCACCTGCCACTGCACTAACAACAGATAGCATTTGGGATTTGTTGACTTTCTTTGTTGTAAGAACCCGTATCAAACCATGAAAAAAACTCATGTGCCATTTAACCCCTGTTCGTTACATGATGACCTCCTTTGATCTGAAAATTGTGTTGTTTTTATTTCATCCTGTACAGCATGAAAAATCAGGCTTCTGTGCTTTTTAAAATGATAAAACTTGTTCCTGGGCCCTGAAATTATGTTACAACATCAAAACAGTCAGTTTAGGGACAAATGGTGCACAGAGCTTCTTTGATCCAGTCAGCTGAATCTGCGTGGAAACCCTCAGTTTGCCTTCCCCTCAGATGTGATGTCACATCTCCTGTCAATCACATCAGCCTGAAGCCTGGGCCCCGCCCATTTACAATCAGGTCAGCTCTCGGTTCACTTCACACCAGTCCCTACCGGTGTCTTGTCTCATGTGCATAAACCACACCCTGTGAACTCTGATCAATCTGACCGTGCTGTCACTCAGAGAATCCAACAACCAATCAGAACAAGGAGCAGGGAGGGACCAAAACGGGACAGCACTGAAAGGGATTTTGAAGTGTAAAGCTGAATTTATATCATGTTTAGGCTCTGGAAACTTTAAATATACATTATTATGTCTCTTTTAAATGCGCTATAGACAAAAATTTGACCTTGACTTCATTCTTAAACCCTATGCTTGTACCCAACTGGAAGAAATCCCATGCAGTGTTCCTAGGATATTGCAATCACAAAATTACTATGAAAAAACTACAATTTCCTTCTTTCTGGGAAAAAAACTGCTGCTGTAAGAGGCAGTGACCACATGCAATATCAAGCAGCACTGTAATGTTAACCTTAAAAGGCTTATGATTTCCAGACATCAGCTTCACTCTGTAGGATCAAACAATGTCTGTATCTTTAGTCTATAAGTCACCTGAACTGCTTTGTGCTCAGCTTTCCATGTGTGAGTTCCCCTTCTTTTACAATGTTGAATACTTTAAGGGGCTGGGAAAGCTCTATATAAATTCACTCCGTTATTGTCTGCATATGTCGGCACCATTGTTTCTCCGTGCACTTATTGTGCTCACTAGATTTTGAGACTAATGGTTTAAACAGCAGGAGAGCACCTGAAGTAGAGACGCAGGTGTTTGATTCAGACCACCACAATAAAACCCAACAAACCGTGTGAGTTAAGTAAATGAGCTCAGTTTTGCTCTACAACTTCATGTGTTATAGGAGAGAGCAGGAAGTGCATTAAAAGGTGTTTAAGGAGAAAAGTTTATATGAATAAGGGTATAAATTTGGATCCGCCTCGCAGAGTTGCTGAGAATGCCCACTGAGCTGAAATCCAATCATCTGTGCCACGGTGCTGTGTTTGCCAAAAACGCTGAACTCTCAATTGACTGAGGAGTTGTTGCATCGTGGCTGCCTGACAGAGTGGAACAGCTTCACGCTGCATG
>JAQQAE010019734.1:0-10855 GCA_029823295.1 Pseudamia nigra | reverse complement strand
CCCAAACTGCAAGGCGCGAGCTCAGTTCGCTGCTGTATGTGAATTTCCCCTTTTGTGGGATCAATAAAGTATATCTACTGTATCTATCTATGTATCTAAGGATCTTTCTGCCAAAGCTGGATGGCAGGATCAAAGTATAGAGACGGCGTGGATAATGTTATGCAGATTTCTGCACAGATCTTGTGACATCTTTCAGCAGGGGCAGTGTGATGGTGTGGGGTGGTATCCTCAGATTCTTTGTCACATGGTGCAACCATTAAAAACTGTTGGTTTGTCGACTAGAAATAGTGCCACAGGGAGTTGTGAAATATCATACAGAAAAACATCCATTGGTCATTTTTGACGTCATTTTCAATTGAGGGAGCCAATACCTGGAATGAGCATTCAAAAACTGAACTAAATCATCAGCATCTTAATACGAAACTGAAGAAATTTTTTAAAAGACAATCAGTCATGTAGCCATATGGACAGTACGTGTGTAGGTGTATGTGTGGGGTGGACGCGGGGGCTTATTTGTACATTTGTTAATGTATGTTTTATGATTGTGATCTTAAAAGTCAATCTAGGCACTGGAAATTTGCAGTAGCTATCCATGCTGTGATCATTGTATCAGAAATTGTCTGTTGGGGCACCTCGATTGCTCACTTGGTAGAGTGCCTGGTAGCACGCACCCACACGTGCCAGGCCAGATCGCAGCGGCCTGGGGTCAAACCCGACCCGTGGCCCTTGCTGCATACCGCTGCCCATACTCTTCCCGTCTCTCTACATGGCAACTATCAAATATAGGAAAAATGGTCAAATTAAAAAAAATGCATTTGTTAATGGCATCAGTCCCTGTCAAATAAATAATAAAAATAAATTAAATCTCTGTAAGAGGCAAAATAAACTTGTCATCATTGAAGGCAATCTGAATGCAGTGAACTATTGGAATGAGATTCTGAAGCCAGTTGTGATCCTGTGTCTCCAGAATCTGGGACTTAACTCCACCCTCCAGGAAGACAACGCTCTCCTCCACGGAGCCAAGGTCTTCACTGATTACCTCCACATTTTGGGAGTGAAGATGATGGAATTGCCTGCTGTGAGTCCTGGGGTCAATCTAACTCAACACTTGTGGGATTAGCTCGGATGTGCTGTACATGATAGATTGACCAACACAACCTTCAAAACTCCTGGTTGAGGAATGGGATCCCATTTCACAGCAACATGTGACCAGACTGATGACCAGTGTGAAGAGGAGGTGCTGAGATGATGTGGCTATGTGTGGATCTTCCACACACCACTGAGGTCCCTGACAGTGTAAAATGAATATGAATTAAGTGTAAAAATGGCCAATATGTGTTGTTTTTCCCTCATTTCTATGGGAGAGTGCAATCATCTAATCCACCAAGAAACTCAAAACAAAAGTGAACACCAACAGGAGAATATGGCAGGTGACTAATCAGGCTTTCCAACAATATAAATTACAATAACAGTTGGTTTTATTAAAGGGGAGAAACAATTGACCAAAATAATGTTTCCAAACTTTTTTTGAGGAGTTTATATGTGCACTATTACTTCTTAATTTTTCATTTCAGTTCTGTCTGCTGCTGTAACAAAGAAATGCCTACAGTGTTTTGGACAAATAAAGTCTTATTTCTTATCGTATCTTAATGATGGCCAAACTATTTCAGCTCGAGACGTAAAAGATCACAGTTGTGACTCCTCACGACCCACATTTATGAATCTGTTATCGCCTGGATGAGGCGAATCAATGCACTTTGCAGGACCACTGATATATAACAAGATAATGAGGACAGCCACAAAACTGACACCTACCATTAGCCTGGCAGCAACACACTAGTGGATAACGAACCGACACAGGAAACAAACAAACCACCTGACACACTGTGTGTCAAAACACTGCTGTCAGACAGACTTATACACAGGGAAGAATTGGACTTGTCTCTGCACTGACAATGCTTCATCTGGAGAAGTCTGTCCTATTTCTAGTTTTCTAATAATTAATTACTGAGATTTATCTTTTGCACTTTGAATGGGTTGGTGTAACTGACATTTATGAACATCCTTATAAGTTTACATGTCATGCCATATATTATATAGCTGTTAAAATGTTGCCTTAAATTTGTGAAAAGGTTTGGAAGAGATGCAACAAAACAGCTCAGTTACTGATCTTGACTAATAAGCTGTTACAAATATACTGCAAATGCTGTTTTGATACGAAAGTCATACAAAAAGTAATACAATAGTGGACATACAGTACTGTGTAAACATTTTAGACACCTTGGTTTGTTTTTTTTTTTTTTTTCAAATTATAATGACCTTAATCATACATTTCTCAATCCCAGTAGAACCAGAATACACATCAATATTTCAGTTTCTCCACAATAAAATGTCAGTAATAAGTGTTAACTCCACTTGACTCATAATGTTTTGATCTATTTGGGATGAAATATATTAATCTAGGGTTCATTCAGCACATATCAGCACAGTTTAGACTGCTTCCCGCTACAGAATCAAGTCAAACACTAATTTTGCCTGTTGGAATCATTAATTCTGATGTTTTGTGTTTATATTGTGCACACATTTCTCTTTTATTTTCAGTACTACAAAAACAAACTTAAGGTGATATTTTCAATTCCATAACAAGTTTGGCGAGTCATAGTAGCAGCATATGACCCCTCTGAGTAAGGTTACATGAAGTAAGCAAGACATGTTGAGGTAGACTTTACTCTCTTGACTGTGTCATCAAATGAAATATTAGGCTCAGTATATACCATAGAGGACAGTATGAAATGGTTAGGACTATGAAGTTTAGTTCATGTTAAACTAAAAAACAAGACGAAACAATTCCGGCGTGCCTAAAACATCTGTACAGTACTGGAACTTCAATGGTCAATCCATGTTTTGTGGTTTTCATGCATGGGGATCTTTGCGATCTGTGCATGTTGTTTATTAACACCATGTTCTAAGACAAACAAATCAAAGAATATCAGACAGAAACTAAAAGAAGGGGATGCAAGGTGTTTACTATTGATAAATGTGTTTTTCTTGTTTTTTTGTTCAAACTTCTCTTAGACTAAAATTTAAAAATTTTTAGTCTATGATTAAAATAAATTAAAATAGTGCATGGAAAAAATTAAAAATGCTAGCAATGCTAGAAAAAAGTAGCAAGCCCACTTTTTTCTAACATGCCGGAAGCGACACAGATTAAAATATTGCACATGATGTTCATGTAATTCTTCCTCTATTCAAAAACACTACTCAGCATACTCTGTCACAAGCGATGCATTTGTGCCATCGCTGAACCTAACTGTCAAATCGTCTTTGATAAACGTAATGTTCTTGCACAGAGGTCTGCAACATGTGGCTCCAGGGCCACATGTGGTTTTTTAGCCCCTCTCCAGGCTCCTGTCCCCAGTGGTGGATGTAACTGTGGTCCTTCTGATCGTGTGTCCGGGTCCTGCAGCTGAGTGTAAATGCAAACTGAGCCTATTAATAATACCAAACTCTAATACCAAACTTTAACAAAAAAAAAAAATCAACAAAATAAGCAACAAAATGAGGAAAAAATGATCAAATAAGTTAAAAAAATGAAAAAAAACAAACAAAAAATCAACTAAAAAGGGGCAAAATGAGAAAAATGATTAGAATAATGAAGTTAACAAAAACTTTTTTTTCTCATTTTCCATGTGTTTTACATGACTGAAAAATTGGTCAGCCATTTTCCACGTCTTCCACGATGTGTGGGAACCCTGATTCATCCACGATTTGTGACGAGAGTTACTTTGATCCCATGTGCAAACTGAATGACCTAAGTGACTCGAATAAAAAGCTATGCCCGCTTTTGTACACCCTTGATGATGTGATGATGGAGTTAAATCAGCATTACAGAGATTAAACCTACGTTTGATCATAGACGGGGTTAAGTGTCCTCTTCATCGCGCTCGTCTTCCTCCTCCCTGTCCGGCTTTTATCAGGCAGCAAATAGAGGCGGATGAAGGGATCGGAGCCGTCTTTGGTGAAGGCTATCAAGTTACTGAGGACACACAGGGTAAAACACTTTCAATCTGTGTCTATTTAAATGGTTCAGTCCCTCAGAATGCAACAGTGAGATCTGAGCCAAAAAAGACAAAGGCCCTGTGTGCTAAGAGGTTGGATTTCTACTAAAACTCCATGCAAGGTGTTCTCAAATGAACTGTGGTGGAGGGCGGCAGATTTAGAGCTCACCGGCAGGAGTGCACCACCACGATGAGTTTGTTCCTCTGAGAGCTGTGCCGGACAGTCAGCTGGACCTCGCCCAGGGGGAACTGGCTGGGGGCCGAGCCGCTAGGAGCACAGCACAATCAGTCAGTGTCACATTTACAGACTCAGACTATAAAGCAAATGGGCATACGGGCACGTACGCGGGGGTACATACTGCAGCTTGACAAGAAAGAAGATGAAATATTTACAGAGATAAACATGAACGTCTCAGTCATTCACAGTGTGCCTGCAGTTGTTAGATGCTGAAACCGAATGCTTTTTAAGACTATTTAGATCATATTTAGCCAAATTTAAAAGGTAAAATAGCTCATTTGTTTCATGTTTTTTGTGTTTTTTACACAGTAAGATGTATGGAGATGATGCTTTGTTGAGTTTGATTTCATACTGAATGCCACAATATGCAAATGAACAAAAAAAAATCACAAAATAAATTACAGTACATTTATAAAGTATGCAAGTCAGCAATAAATCATGGAAAGAAATGAACAAAATTAACCAAACATAACCAACCACCATTAATCAACAAATAGGTCAAAAACAAATTCCACAAAATGAACAAAATAATAAAGAAAGCTAACAAAAATGAAAAAAAAGATGCATACATGATATTTTCCTGAGCTTGATTTCATATTGAATGCCACCATATGCAAATTAGCAAAATATATTCAAGTTAACAAACATGGCAAATAAGCAGTAAATCAACAAATGGAACAGAAATAAACAAAAAAATAACAAAATGATGTAAAAAAAAAACAAAGAATGGAGACAATAATGAAGAAAATAAACAATAAACAAAAAAGTGACCAACAAATTCCACAAAAGAAATACAAAAATAAGAACGCAGAGAAAAATTAAAAAATTAATGAAACTGACCAAAACAACCAACAACATGACCAAAATAATCCAATATTCGACCAAATACTGAACAAAATCTCTGAGACATATGTTCAAAAAAAGACAAAACACCAGGACCTGCATTCTTAAAGATTCCTGGTGCAAAGAGTAGCTCTTAGTGAAGACCACACCCATAACGCTTAGAAGATTCTTAGAATTATGTGTGGTTTCCCAGTTTGTAAGAGCAGATCCTAGTAAGAATAAAAGTGACTCCTAAAACATCTTCACGCTTAAAGGAGCTCCTAAGGAGACAAACTGTTAGGAGTATCGAGGAGGACTTTAAAGGCTAAGAGTTTCTTAAACAGAGGAGAAATGGAAGAATAACTAAAAGGATGAATGATTACAATTCATGGAAACTAAGACAAAGACTGAATCTAACAGTGAAAATATTTTTTTTGTTGAGTGAAATTTGAAAAACTGAAAGAAACACAAATAGGTTTCATGTTTTGAACAAACACCAAAACTACAATGAATGTCATTAGTTTTGCTTTTGATTTCCTCCAGAATTAATGGTTCAGACTGAGGAAAAATAAAATTGTTTTGTACATTATGGATCTTTAATAAACATAACTGAAGTGCTATTGTCATTAATTCTTTTCATCATTCTTGTTTCAGATTCTATAAATCAATACCTTAACTGAAAACTAAAAACTTCATATGAACTAATTAATAATGATTTCAAAACTGCAATACTGTAATGCTGCATATTCACATTTAAAGTGTGTTTTATTGTAGATTCAACAGAAGCATCAGACAGTACCATGTGCTGTCTTAAATGTCTCTGATTAGTCCTGCTGATTCACTGTTCATTCTCTCCCCTTTTCTCCTTTTTTCACTTTGTTGACATTTTGCATAGGTGCGATCACCCAATTACAACTTTCCAAATCCTACCTGACATGCTGAGCAATGGGGCCAACTCTGCCCCCTCACTAAGGCCGGCTGCACACAGAGCAATGCGACTCATCTCAACTCAACGTAGCTGGAAATCGGCTTGATGTGCGGCAGTTCCCGACCCAGATTTTTCAGTCTTGACGACGTCCCAACAGAAATCGTGCTGATTCAACATGTTGAATCGCGAGGACTCAGTCTCGGCAATGTGCGGCGGTCACAACTCTGACTTGGCAACTTTTATCATTGGTGGACGTGTGTCACAACCGGTCACATCACAATCAATGTTTACTGTCAACAGATGGTGCCAGTTCCCAGGCATGCGTCGTGGTGTCAATCTGCAGCTGTGGGCGAGGTTCCTTCAATCATGACTGATCTCAACTCAACTCTATGAGTTCGGTTGGGATCAGTTGCGTTTCTCTGTGTGCGGCCGGCCTAAGATAAAAGAGTTTTAGTTCAGTCCTTGCTGAGAGTTGATCTAAAGCTGGGGACACACTACACAACGTTCACAGTTGTGACAGATTTTGAAAAGACTTGCACTCTAGATTCAGCAGATTTTTAAAATGACGACTGAAAGACTGGGGATCACACATTTAACAACTGCATCTCACGAGGGATCACAGTCTACTTGACTTGTCAAACCATCTGAAGCCAACTGAACGCATCAAACTCTTGGGCAAACTCTTGTGACAATGACCGTGTCTATGAGATGGGGGTGTCGCTCCCTGATCCGAACCCGTAAACAAACAGGGACCATAAACGGCTCGCTGTTGCCGTTTGTGCAATCGATATTTTGATGTGCCCACTACTTTCTGTCATCTTCCTCTTCTGACAATATTTCCTGTGTCTACTCTTTTTAATTGGGTGTTGGCAGCATGTGTTGAGTCAGTAATCAGTACACGCTACATACATCCAGAGTTGGCTCTATTTCATTGACATGGTCTGGTCTGTTCCTTGCACACGCTAACAGACTTTAGTGCCGACTAGCCATGCTGACTGTGCCCAACTAGAGCTGACTGGTGCAGACTCTGTCCAATTGCAGATCTTGGGCAAAATCAAGCAATAATCTTGTAGTGTGTCCCCAGTTTTAGACCTCTCCTGAATTGTTCTTAAGCCAAAACTCCTTGCTTTAGGAATACAGGCCCAGGTGCAGCTGCAGCTAAAACTCATTTGGGGATGTTAGATCAAATGTCTGTGTAAAAATAAGACCTGACAAAGACTTTTTGATGACTTTGAAGGGCCTTAATTTTGTGAAGTTGAGTTTAGGACATTTTAAGACCTTTGAACAACCTGTAGACGCAAAATTAAATATAGTAAAACAGGATTAAAAGCAATATGTCAAGCATCATTTACTTCTGGAGATGTCGGAGTCGTTGCTGAAGCTCCAAGGTGGCGAAAGGTAGGGAGATGTCAGACACCAGACTGGGTGTGGACTCCTTATGTGGCAGGTGTTTCTGGGAACCGGACATACAGGTGCTCAGGTTGGAGGTACTGCGGAGGGGGCTGGCAGAGTACGGCTCTCCGTCCCTCTGGTGTAGACTGAGAGTAGAGGCGTCTATGGGCAGCGGAGGCGTGGGCAGAGGGGAGGCGGAGACCGATCGTCTTTGGGCGGGCGCCGGGGCTGGTTGCGTCACACTGGACTTCCTGACCTGGACGGAGGACGGCTGGTCTGACGACAACTGTTTCTCCAGGCATAGGATCTACAGCAAGAGAGAACGGTTAATGAGGAAGTAAAGCACAATCTAAGTACAGGAGTGTTTTGTGAGAGTGTTTTTCTTGTTTTCATTTTTTTCTCCTATGTGCATTTAAAGTTGTTATATTGAAAGAAAAATGAGACAAAATCAGTCTTAGGGCATTTTCACAGCTGAAAGGTTGATGAAAGACTCATGTTTTTGTTTTGTATTACTGGTAGACTAATACTTCCCGTTGTCATAACCTACATTTCTTGTGTTGCCTCGTAACTGACATTGTTTGTTTGAAAGACAGGTATGTAAAACACGCCTCGTTTTTAATTTGTTCTGCCTACTTTTTCCCGTAAATAGTTTTAGTGGCAAAGCTATCAAGTTCCTTCCTTCATTTCGTGGTGTTGTTCAAAAGTGATAGCTGTCAAAACGGAATGCTTTATTTGTAATTTGTTTCCAACTGCAAGCAGCACAGAAAAAAATGAAATGATATCTGTCAAAATATCTTCACACTGAGTATAAACCTAACCATGACTAAGTTTGATGAATTGTTTTTGGTCCGAATTTGAAATTGTAAAGCAAAGGAAGTATACAGTATGTGAACGTGCAAGAGCTAAAATGAAAAAAGTAACACAATATGAATCAAAAAGTAAGAGTATTTCATGTAAAATTAGCTTAGTTTAGGTGTTAATACAGGAGTTTGTGGAATAATCGAATTAAACATACCTGCACTGCCTTTAATAAACAATGACCTTGTAAATCATTAATTGTGTATTCCTGTTAATATCAGGTTGTATTACATTGCATTACACAAACATTATTATTCCTGGCCTGAACAAATTTGTGGTGGCGATGGTGCTTGGTGGGGTATATAGCTCTGTATATTTGTAAGTCCGTGTGTCCATTCGTCTCCCCAAATCTTTGGCTCTGTATCTCCGAAGTCCCAGGACCCAAACCAGTCAAGCTTGTCATATAGGTAGTCATGGTGTGTGTGGGGGGGGGGGGTACTATGGCTACCACCACCTAATATGCATATTAATTATGTCGTAGCATTAATAAATAATTAAAAAACCTGTTTTGACCTATGGTACCAGAACTACTATAACTAGCGGCACCAAATTTTTCTATGTGAAGGATTACACCCCAGGACACCACTCCCTCATCAAATGACCTTGACTCTGATCTTGAAGATCTATAAGGTCTGAAATTATTGCACATTTCTAGCTGTGTACTGAGGGCTGCACATGTGGCTCTTTAGCCCCTGTGTGGTGGCTTTGTCCATTCATACATGTAACACAGTATAATAAATCAAAATGAGGAAAATGAGCACTAAATCAACAAAAAAAAGAAAAAAATAAATCACATAATGGAAAAACGATTAAGAAAAAACAAATAACAAAAACAAACAAAACAATCAAGAAAATGAAGAAGAATAAACAATATAATACAATGGTCAAAAATGAATAAAACTAACAAAAAAACAAAAATATAAATAAATCACATAATGGAAAAATGATCAAGAAAAATCAAATAACAAAAATAAACAAAACAATCAAGAAAATGAAGAAGATTAAACAATATAATACAATGGTCAAAAATGAATAAAAACTAACAAAAAAACAAAAATATGCAAGATTATTAAATATAATTAGAAGACTAAGACACATTTGAGAAAAATAATCAGGGAACTGAACACAAAAATCACAAAAATGACTAAAATTATAACACAACTGATAAGATAACACTGAAAATTGACAAAACATTCAAGAAAACTATCAAATAATGAATTTAAACAAGAAAAAGAACCAAAAAAAATTTGCACAAATTTACAGCAAAAATCAGGAAAATGAGCCAAAATTCACAAAAATGTATTTAAAAAGATTAACCAAATAGTCTGCAAAAATGAGAGATTAAGGAAATAAAAAAAAATCAACTAAATGAACTAAGTAATTTTAAAAAAATGACACAAATGAAAAAAGTATGGAATAATAATAAATTGGTGTGAACATGATGCCAGCTAAAAGAAAGCACCATATTTCATGTGGTACATACTGTACAACAGTATTTTTTGCGGCTCTAGACACATATTTTTTCTTTCTATCCAAAAATAGCTCTTTAGATTGTAAGTTTATCTCAATCGTATACTAAATAATTGGTTTATTGACTGATTCTAAATATGCTGTGACCTTCAAGGAAAAACTTCAAGTTCGGAGTCAATTTGACGGTTGCACATACAGTACATCAGTCCAAACATTTAGCTCTCTATCTCCAACGACCCGAGACCCAAACTAATCAAACTTGGTGCATCAGCAGTCAGGTTAGGGGCGAGATTTAATATGGAAACTGCCACCTAATTTACATAGAAATTAGCTACGTATGTAGTCAGGTTGAAAATATCACATACCCCTGGGTTATGGACAATGCTGATTCCTCATCGTCATCAAAAATAAAGACTGGTATAAATTTCAAAGCCATAATTACCAGAGTGCACTGGGTGGTTTTATGCCAAAGAAAAATGAATTTAAGTTTGGAATCTCTGAGGCTGCAGAGCCATTTCTAAGTCTCCTGACTGGAATATATTGCAAATATTGATTGATGTTTTTAGCCTTCTTGGTCAAATCTTTCTCTCTGTCTTTATGAGGTTTTAGGAAAGGTCTCTGGTGTGACACACGCTTGTCTAATAATTACACGCACAGAATACCCATCATCAGTCTTGATTTGTTCTCGGTTATCCAATAATGCAAAGCTGTTTCAGAGCATGTCAATATTCAGATACGGGTGCATTCACATTTTCATTTGATCAGCGGTGGTTCAATATGAGATGATGCAATTTGTTTCCATGTCGTGAAGGGCAATGTTTTATAAGCTGTGGGATACTGTAACACAAGTCTACTGCAGAAATTCTACTGGTATGAAATAAACTGTCATTGGGGGGGGCATACATAACAACTTTGGCTTCCTATATTTCCATTAACCTATTGATTTTACCTTGGAATGCAACCCTCTGCCAATTAGAGGTCGACCGATTACCGGCCGGGCCGATTATCGGCGCTGATATTTGGAATTTTGACATATATCGGTATCGGTGTTTTTGAAATCTGACGGGCTGATATGAAGAAATCAATTAA
>JAQQAE010019733.1:0-10855 GCA_029823295.1 Pseudamia nigra | reverse complement strand
GGGGGTGCTAGCTCCTGAAAAGTCCCATTTGCCTGGTTTGAATTCTGAAAAAGTGGGTTATGACTTGATGCCCAGTGGATAATGTAGGTCACAAAGCGAGACCATTCGAGAACCATTGGTTTAATCAACAAAGATTGATTTTTTTTTCTTTTTTTATGTAATGACATTTCAGGACCAGCATATTTGTAACAGCTCTGTGTTCTTTGAAAATGTGACCTTCAATTAAATGTACCAGGGGACGGCTTAATAGCTGCAACTTTTTTCCCTTAAAGTGGAGGCAGAAATTACAGAGACAGGAAAGGATGAGGGAGAAGTCGCAGCGCACCATGATATAGGATTCTGACCCCAGCTGTCAGCTTCTGCCTATGAGCTATTGTGAAGTTGTAACTCTCTTCACTTCCTTAAGTCACATCTAACTTTACTTTTTGACACTGAAGGCCATTTGAAACAAAAGCAGTTATCCTGACTACAGCCACTCCTCTGCCTGAGTCTTTTTCACTGTAAAGCTCAGCACTGTCAAATGGTCTGCAAAGTACTATGAAATCAAAAGCCATGAATCATAAAACCTGCACCGACTTCTGTAACCTACTGTAATGAAGTGTAATAGTGCACTCAAGCCTCAAGGTCAGTCTGTGTGAGAAAAGGGACTGCACCGTGCAGCCAGCTGCATCAGCCTCCCTTTTGCATCCACTTACTCCCTGCTGTTCAAAAACCTACAGCAACAGACTTTATGGAGCTCAGCACACTTCAAAGACAATGTACACTCATTTTCAGATGCTTCAATCAAATGTGTAACAGCCAATCATCACTTTGAGGTTTTTAAGACATTTTAAAATCCCTATAATAAAAACAAGTTGTACACTACCAGTCAAAAATTTAGGCACACCAAACTGCAAAACATACCTGAAACCTGGACAACCTATAGCTAAGGTCAAAAAGAATATGAAAATGTGATTCTATTCTAAATATTTCCCAAGCTTCTCACTCCAGTTCTGGACACTTTGAAACACTTTGATAACTTTGTATATCCTTCTCCTGCTTTGTGTTCATCAACGATCCTTCTACTCAGATCTAGACTCATTTCTTCTGGGTTTGGCATAATGCTTTTACAAGTGATGCCTCATGCTAGCATGCTTTGAAATCCAGCCATCATCTTTAACTTGTCCAGGTCAAGGGTGCAGCAGTCTAAGTAGAGAAGCCCAGCCTCTCCTCTCACCAGCCACCTCCTCTTCTTCTGGGGGGACCCTGAGGTGTTCCCATGCCGGCCGAGAGACATAGACCCTCCAGTGTGTCCTGGCTCTGCCCTGAGGCCCTCTCACCAGGGAGGCATCCAAATTAGATGCCCAAGCCACTTCAGTTGGTACCTGCTGTGTGGAGGGACAGTGGTTTACTCTGTGTTCCTCTCAGATTGTCAACCTTCTCATTCTGTCTCTGAGGGAGAGCACAGCCACCCTGCAGAGAAACTCAATGCAACCTCTTGTATCTGCAGTAGAGATAGACCCATATGGTTTTCTCAGGGCCGATACCGATACTGATTATTACTAGTCAAGGAGGCCAATAACATATATTTTAACTTTGTTTAAATACTTTTAACCATGTTTACTATACAGCTTTTGACATTTGCGACATGTTGTAGGTTTTTTAATCTTAGACAATACACATTTTTGTTTTAAAATTCTAACAAAAAGTGCAGGGAGCTCCCAGGCTCAGCATGTCTTATGAAGTTCAATGAAAACTTAAACAAATAAATAGCTCCCTAAAGTTTTCCACAGTAATGCTTAATTTATTATAGCCTTTTGGGAGCCTGTAGTTGATTCTATTATGTAAATGTTCTATTTTAACAACATGAGATAGCAAGGACCTTGTCATTCAAAAGTAGGCTGCTACATTACTAACAATTAATGTTACTATGGCTGAAAACGATAGCAATAGGAAAAACTATTCATCCCTGAACACCATGCAGTTCATGTAGGCTTTATGATGCAGTTATATCATGTCATAAGTCTTGAACAGCAATATCTTGCTCCCCTCTACAACAAACTATCAAAGACATCTTCAGGACCCACTTCATCTAACAATATGTCATTTTCTGCTGCTCAGGATCTCAATCAACACAGAAAAATATTCACATACTTCTACAATCACGGACTATTTCCATATCAATATTATCAGCAACCTATGTCTAGAGGGACTGTGAGCAAGCAGAGCTGTCACTGATGTTTATATAACGTTATTGGGCTCACAATAACATAGTTAGTAATTTGAGTTGTAGAGGACTGGGATATTTATTACAATTTTGGGAGAGTCTGCTGTCTTAACAAACTGCCTTTGAAACAAACTGTATGTCTGTTTTCCACAGCTTTTCCACTTGATAAAACTTTCCCTTCACTAAGCCGTGTGTATATGAGCACTGTGCATGCACAGCTTTCACTGCTGATTGGCTGTTACCCATGTTGTGGCTCTGCGTGTAACCAATCAGATGGTGCTGTGGTTGGGACAATGCTAGAGACAGAGTAGTGACTGCAGACAGAAACATGCGGCTGCATCAGAGCCAAAATAATCTATCTTTAAAATGGCTGATAATCGGTCTAGCCTTAATCTGCAGTCTTATTTGGCAACTGGTAAATCAAGCGCTTTGCTTTTGGCTCAGCTCCTTCTTCACCACAACTAACCAAGCATCACTGCCCACACTGTACTTTTTTGAACAGCAATTGAGAACAAAATTTGACAAAAACCTCAAAATGTTCATGGGAGGCTGTGAATTTTGACCTCAACTCTATACATAATCTTGTTATGATATCAACTACAGGTGACAATTTTGCAGTGATACATCATATTCAATTTTGTGGTTTTATGAACTCATGGTAAAAAGTCAATATTTACCACAAGTAATTTTAAATTGTTATTTTATGCTTCACTGTTTTAGAATTTTTGTGGTTAATAAAAATTCAAACTCCCATTGCACTTTTTTTAACAATCTGTGCATGAAAGGGTTAAGTAAGTTGATTTTGCAATTTGTCAGTTATCCAAAAAAAGTACTGCTGACATTTTGCTGAGTTTATTTCTCAGTGGACAGCGCTCTGCAGACGCACTGTGGTTCAGGTTGGTTTGCCTGTGGCAAAGACTGGAAGCAGCAGCGCCTGGGCTCTGACCTGAAAGGCCTGCTGGCATGATTCTCATTACTCACCGCGCAGGTGTCCTGCTACCCAGAATGCAACTGAACAAGTCAAGTCTCCTGCAGCTTGATGTGTACCTCTGTCAAACCCATATGGGAGGGAAATCAGGAATCTGTGTTCACTTCACACTTAACATGCCACAGTTTTATTAAGAAACACACCAGGAGCCAATTAAATCAATATGTAGACACATCCAGTTATGATTTTTTTTAATGGCAGCAGCATTAAACTGTAATACACATGAATATGAAACAGCACCTGATGAGCTCACCATGACTAATGAAAGTGCACTCTCCTCAGTGCTGATACTGGAATAACAGGAGAGTTAAAGATCAGTGTTTACATTGTGTAATAAATGTGAAATGGATCCTATGCACTAACTGTCAAACATTATTTATTAAATCTGAAATACAGAGAGGCAATTGCAGACAGAATCATATTAGTCATTTCTATTGGATACAGACTCTGACCCACAGCTCATGAATAAGGAAAACAGAAATTTTACAGGCCTGTTAATGGGATTCACAGAGACTGTGTGTACAAGGAGCAAGTGATACATTTGTATACAGTGCTGAGTTTGCATGGTTGACCACACATATCAATCATTTCCACCTCTGAGGGTGGCAAAGCTGTAGGAGTGATTTAGCATTTAGCATTTATGCAGGTCTTTGAGAAGTTCATGGATAGATGCTCTGAATGTAGAATTTTGACTTAAGACTTTTCACAGCAGTGGAGAACTTTGTGTACAATGAGTGGGCAGTGAAATAGCAGCCTACTTATTTGAATTTAAATGTTGAAAAGTTTGGACACACCTTTTCCATCAGTATTTTTCATTTTTATTATTTCCAACACTGTACATTAATACTGAAGACATACAAACTGTGAGAGAACACATGCGGAATTACTGTATGTAATAATTAAAAAAGAGTTAAACAACCCAGAACATCTTTTATATTTTAGATTGTCCAAAGGAGACATGTTGAGCTTTGATGACAACTTTGCACACTCATGACATTCTCTCATCAGATTCACAACATGATCATTTGATTTCATTTCAAGGTGTGTCTTGTCATGAATTAATTTGTTCTATTTCTTGTCTTCTTAATTTGCTTTAGACCATCAGTTTTCTTGTACACAGGGGTGGAAGCAGAGTCAATAGCCCCATTAATGCTACAACAACTGTACAAATTGTTTTTATGGCAAGAAACAGTTAAGAAAAGACAACCCATCATTATTTTAAGAAATGAAAAATCTGAAAAACCTCAATAACTTAAATGTGCATTCAACAAAACTATCTAACGCTAAGATGAAACTGGCTGTCATGAAGACTGTTCCCAGTTTTTGAGTCTAGTAATTCTAATAAACTTCTCTGCAGCTGTTGTGGCTCTTGGTCTTCCTTTCCTGAAGCACCCCTCAAAAAAATTGAGAGTTACAGTACAAATCAACATTATGGTAAGAAACACTCTATTAAGTAAAAAGAATAGGCAGTCCCTCAATACTTTAAATAATGAAGGTCAGGCAAATGAAAAAAGGAGACCATCAAAAGCTGTGATGCAACTGGCTCTCATGTTGGATGGTTTTGGTGATTGCACGTTCTTAAGATTTTTTTGGACTGACTGACCCTAAATTCTTTAAGTAACATGGGACTGTCATTTCTCTTGCACAGCAGCTGTAGTGGCACTAATAGGGCTGTGGATTTTGTAGGCACCATTTGCACAAGACAAGTGATGGTCTATAGCACTTTAAGAAGGCAAGAAATGGCACAAATTAACTCATCTGTGAGCTGAAAACTGTTCCAGGTGACTACCAGGTGAGTCTGATGAGGGAATGTCATGAGTGTGCAAAGCTGTCGTCAAAGCTTTTCATATTGGGTATACCTCCCAACAATGTGACAGGTAAAATCCTAAAGTCTTTATTGAGAATTTTACCCATGGCTGAACCAAGAGGCCCCAAGCATAACAAAACGAGCTGGCCCTGGTGGCTCGCCTGACTGACACCATTGCTCTGGACCGGTATCAGCAGGTTGTTGAAAACCTGGCTCAGACTTTTAACCAGCTCTGTCTTGAGTTAAATGTCTCAGAGTTGTGTTGTGGGGGCAGAAGAGAGTCAGCGACCACTCTTTTCAAACCACTCAGCATCCAGGGGCAGCTTGTGGAACAGGTCAAGTCTTTCAAATATCTTGGGACTGACCTGGACAACTGCCTCTCCTTTTCTCAACATGCAGACACCATTTTTAAAAAAAAAATCACAATGGCACTTCTCCCTGCTGAAAAAATGAAGGACTTTCAATGTCAGTGCATTTTTTTTTAACTTTGGTTTTCCAGTCTCTCATTGAACCCATGCTCACCTTTAATATTTCTTCATGGTACGGCTTTCTTTCACTCAAACAGAAGACCAAACTCTCCTGCACAGTTAACCAGGCCAACAAAATCATTGGAGCACCACAAACCCCACTTTCAGAACTGTACAGCCGGTCTGGGATCAGGAAGGCCACCCTGACCACAGAAGACCCCTCTCACCCCTCCACCACTGTTTTCAGCTGCTGCCATCAGGCAAACACTATAAGGTTCCACTGGCCCGGAAAAAAAAAACATTTCTAAAAAAATCCTTCATCCCCTCTACGATCACCTTTCTGAATAACCAGAAATTAACTTTTGCTGTTTTCTCCCTTTTAGCGCGATTGCACCTGGATGTTGTTTTTAAATGCAGGTTTTAATGTCTGTTTTTAATATTTGACTTCGGTGTGTGTTATATGAGCCTGTCACAGAAGAATTTCTGTCACTCTACATTCCCCTTTTATTCATGTACTGTATTTATTTATATTATCATTACGATGTATTTTTGGCTAACACTAAAGGAACAGCATGGAGTAATTGTTTGTATCGTCTTCAATTGTATATTTGTATGGAATATTCTTGTCAGTTTACTTGTTTTGGCTTGTGATTGAGTGTACAGATTTGATGCACAGTGAATAAAAACTAATTAGACAATCTAAAACATGAAGCATGTTACAGATGACTTCAGTATTGATGGACAATGTTAAAAAAAAAAAAAACCACTGAAAGAGAAGGTGTCTCCAAACTTTTGACTAGTAGTCTACATAAGTTTGTGAAGTTGAAACAAAAGGTTTTGCCCTTGGATATTACCCAACCTGAAGTATATGTGTGCACATGAATAATGCAGTACAATATTTCTGGTTGGGGCTGAAAGTATTACAATATGTTTTAGGGAGTATTATACAGTACTAGAATATTCTAATTGCAGCAATAGTACATGCTTGAGACCCATTCAGTATGTATTGTAGTTTGGTTCACCCATTTTATGAATAATGAAATGTAATTAGAGCTCTAATTATGCTCTGAAATATTCACAGGTTTTTTGCCTAATAGGTCCCTTAATGCATTTGGCTTGGGTGAAAATGAAACAACAAATGACACATAAAACAGGAGGTGTAAAGACCAGGAAAAAAAAGTCCAAATGGTTCACAGAAGCAATAAAAGATTGCTGCCAGAAACAAACACAGAAACATAATCCGGCAAAGAGTTTGAACACCGAGCTGTGATGAAGCAAATATTGTAACAATTAATCCTTTAAAGTGTTAACTGTGACATTTTATTGCCTTTAAACACTTGGATAGGAACCAAGTTTTCCGCTTAGTGAGTGGAAATCAAGAAAAGTGGCTGTGAAACAACAAACTTGTTTATATTGTGTTAACTGAAACAGCATTTTCGCTGAGGTCTCTTGAGACACTGCGTGTTCTGCGGCACTACATCGACAGCAGAAAAATGAACATGTTTTCAGCTACTGCAATAAGAGCCAGCTTATACACTGTTTTCCACTTTATGCAGCCCCTATGCATTCTCTAAGTCCAAAGTCCATGTAAAGGATGACCCTATCTGCTCCTGGGGGCGGTTAAATTCTGTTTAACATTTCAGTCAAACATACCAGTACAACACCTTCTATTCACTTTGAGGAACTGTAAAAAGAAAAGGTCTGGTTTGATGATAATTGAGATCTGGTTTTCTAAGAGCCTGTTTGTAACTCTGCCATATGCACATGTGATTTCACCATGAGGTGTTGTAGCTGCCCACTTTTAATCAGAAATCTGACTGGCTGAACCACAGGTCATTCTCAAAGTGACCTAGGATCAAATTCCTCACACCAGTAAAGACAAATCTATGCACTTTGCACCATCAAATTTTAGAAAAAAAAAATCTGGATTATAGTCATGGTGTCAGATAATTATAGCCTGACTGTCACTGTTTCCAATCAGTGATCATTTAAAGGTCCCGGAGTGTAAAAATTAATAGACCGATATTTTATGCCCAATAGAATAAAATATGGCCCAGAGAAGATGGTGGTTTCTGGATGGTGTTTACATATGCCGTCTTCTTTACATGATACAGCTTTAACTGGTCTTTGTGGATTGCACAGTGGACTGTGTTCACAGACAGTGAATTCTGGAAGTGTTCCTGAGATCATGCAGTGATTTCCAGTAAAGAATGATGTCTGTTTTTACTGCAGTGCCACCTGAGGGCCTGAAGATCACAATCATCCACTTTTGAGCTTTAACCCTCCTCCTGATTCTCTGAATCTTTTGATGATGATGGTGGGATCTTCAAGGACTTCACAATTTTAGGTTGAAGAACATTTTTTTGAAAAATTTCCACCATTTTTAGAAGCAGCTTGTTGCAGATTAGTGAACCTCTGTCCATCTTTACATCTGAGAGGCTCTGTTTCTCTAAAGTGCTCCTTTTATACCCAGTCCTGTTACTGACCTGTTACCAGTTAACCCAATTAGTTGTCAAATGCTCTTCCAGTTGTTTCTGATTTATGATAATTATTTTTTCAGCCTGGTTCCAACTTTTCTGAGATGTGTAGCTGCCATTAAATTCAAAATGTGTTAATATTTTCCATGAAATGGTAAAATGTCTCCGTTTCAATATGTGATGTGTTGTTTGTGTTCTAATGGGAATACAAAAGGGGTTTATGAGATTTGTAAATTATTGCATTTTGTTTTTATTTACATTTTACACAGCATCACAACTATTTTGGAATAATGATTGTACAGTATACATATAAGCTCTGAAAATATGACCATCCTCAGAACCCCTGTCCTAGCAAGTCCACACAAGATGGATAACAGAAAAACAACCCCTTTTGAACTGTTGCGATTTGTGACATTGTAAGTCATAACCAATCAAAGACTAGATAAAATGCATTTTTTTCTACCCATAGGAGCAGCAGAATTCTAAATGTTACAATTGGAAATTAAAAATTTAAAACATCACAGGTTACAACCAATCACTGTAATTTCTGATTTGCCGTTCCCTCCTAAGGAACTCGCCAATATTCCTGACTTGAGAAAACAGTGCATGGAAAGTACTTTATTCTGTGTTTTCACCTTGAGAGTGAACTACTGTTCAACCAATCAGAGCATTTTTCAATGTAATGTGGGTAGGATCAACACTTCAATAAAATCAGAGCATGTGTTACAAAGAATAAGCAAGGAAAACATATCAAATTCACATTTTGTCAACACCCTTACCTATGCCCTTCATACACACATATAAGTGCTACAGATGCAGACTTTAGTGTTAAGATATCCAACCTTTACTAGACACATAAGTGATACTGTTATCCATATAAGTGGTGAGATGGAGGACCTTTGCAGCTTTGAATCTTTATGATCTAATGTCACAAATTCCAAAAAATAAAATATAAAATCACCATAACTTCTTTTTCCAGCCAGCACCTTTTTGTGAGGATTCTTCAAGACTGGTAGTAAAGAACACATTCACATTAACACAGCTTTTATTTTGCATCTCAGAGTTTAGATAAACTCAATAAAGATGGATTTTCACAGCATGGGGCCTTTAATTCAAATTAGAGTTTTGGCCATTCGAGATTTCACGCACCATAACCCAGTCATCATTGTGAGTTTGATTAGGACATATAAATTCACAACAGCTGGCTCAGAAGTCATAGTCTGTCCGAAGCACCTGCACATTCAGCATGGTATGGCTAATTACCGAAACAGCAGTAATGATATCAAAGATCAAAGTTGCCATCAATTTCTAAAGTGACATCAGGAGACGCATGATCCGAGGCAATTACCCATTTGTTCCACACCTTTGAGATTAGGAGGGAGTGGATTGCACTGTTGACTGTCAAGTAGATCTGTATGTCAATAAATACAGGCCTCTCTGTATGAATAATGAGAGAGAATTTGTAGTTTTTGCTGTTTGGGGAATCCTAAAGGTTATCAGCAAGCATTCACAGTGGAGGCACCGGCTGAGAGTATGTGTGTCGAGCACTGAAGAGGAGATGAGCCACAGCTATCTATTTGACATTTCTGTCAGTACTGGTATTTGAACTGCTGGGTAGCTCTGACAAATGCCATAGCTGTCAGAGGCTCAATTTTAATTACACCTGACTGGGGCTTTCAGGGGTTCAGGGATGAACTTAATTAGGTAGCAGACACTCTGGTTCTGGCGTCAGTGGGTACAAGACACACAGCTTCTTCCTTTGTGGCTCTTCATTGGCATTTTAATGGTCTCTGACTGAACAGACGGTGAGTATTAACAAATGAAAGGCCAGCATGGAGGACTCGCCTATTCACCAACTTGGATGTTAATGTTCGGTCGCTGCATAAATGTAGATTCTTTAAAGTGACCCAGCCTCTAATGGAAATAGAAGACTGTGACCACGGAGCACAATTTTAAAATTACACTGAGCTTGATCATTGGCATTGTAAAACAGCATTGCATTGAATAGAGGGTGCTGAGTCTTAAACAGTTTTGTGATGGTTGGAAGGTGTTGTTCACAGGTCACGTTGGTTTGAAATACACTCACTGACCATTTTATTAGATACACCTTACTAGTGCTGGGTTGGACATCCTACGTAGCTATCATAGGATGGTCCACTGTGGTCATAAAGGGATGGACGTGGTCAGCAGTAATACTCATGTAGGCTGTGTATTTAAACTATGCACAATTAGGACTAAAGGTATTTTTTCTTTGCTCATTTTGCTTATTTTGTTAATTTGGTTTGCTGTTGTTTCCCCCGTGCTGTGTTACTTAATTTGTTAATTTTATTAATTTCCTTTTTTATTTTGTTACTTTTTGCTCAATTTGTAGCTTTTTTGTAATTTTATTAATTTTGCTAATTTACTTGATAATTATGTTCATTTTATTGCCTCGTTTTGCTTATTGTGCTACTTTTTTGAAAATTTACTTGATTATTATTATTATCATTGATAATTTACTTGACTTGAGTGTTGCTAATTAATTATCCCACCCCTGAATGAACTAACCAAATTTGGCATGTGTGTGGTCTGAGTAGGGAGAAGGGTTTCCATGGCAACTACTGCCTAATTTAATATTATTAATACTAATTAGGAATTTGCAAAAAACTATTTTAACCTCTATTACAAAAAATTCTATAGCAAGAGGCATCACATTTTAATATGTGATAGAGTCCAGGAAACCTTTCACTCATCAAATGACCTAGGCCGGGGGTCGGCAACCTGCGGCTCTGGAGCCGCATGCGGCTCTTTAGCGCCCCCCTAGTGGCTCCTTGGAGCTTTTTCAAAAATGTTTGAAAAAGATGGGAGAGTGAAATATATTTTTTGTTTTAATATGGTTTCTGTAGGAGGGCAAACATGACACAAACATTC
>JAQQAE010019732.1:0-10855 GCA_029823295.1 Pseudamia nigra | reverse complement strand
TTGTCAGATTCAAGTTATTTCTGTGACCATTGTGGGTTTTTCTGTCATTTACAGAGGGTACCAAAAATTTTATCCACGTCTGTATTTTGCTCCAAAACCTTTATGCAGCTTTTAGCATTAATGGTGCTTTCACAGATGTGCAAGTCACCCATGTGGGGCACTAACACACACCCATACCATCGCAGATGCTGCTTTTGAACTTTGCACTGATAACAACCTGGATGGTCCTTTTCCTCTTTAGCCTAGAGGACATGACGTCTACGATTTTCAAAAACAATTTGGAATGTGGACTCGTCAGACCACTGCACACTTTTCCACTTTGCATCAGTCCATCTCAGGTGAGCTTGGATTCAGAGAAACCAGTGGCGTTTTTATGTATTGTTGATATATGGCTTTAACATTACACGGTGGACTTTTAACTTGCACTTGTAAATGCAGTGATGAACTCTGTTAACTGACTATTCTGAATTCCTTGCAATTGTACATTGACAAATGCTGTTCTTAAATTGTTGGACTCTTTGTTCACATGGTTTTTCACAAAGTGGTGACCCTCGCCCCATCCTTGTGTGTGAATGACTGAGTCGTTCACTCACCTGTTTCCAGTTAACCTGTTCACCTGCAGAATGTTCCAAACAGGTGGTTTTTGAGTGTTCCTCAATTCTCCCAGTCTTTGGTTGCCCCTGTCCCAGGTCTTCTGGAACGTGCTGCAGGCATCAAATTCAAAATCAGCATCATTGCATTCTGTTTTTATTTACATTTCACACATTGCCTCAACTTCACTGGAACTGGGGATTGCAATATGAGGCTTGAACAAATACTGTACTATTACTTTTTTACTCTTACTCGAGTGTGTCTGCTACTACTTGAGTCATTAGGATTGTAAAGCCCTATTAACTACTACTTTTGTGATTCTTAAACCTGGAGGCATCTGTAGGTCAGCATTACGGATGGACAATGTATGATGGCATCAACCAAGGCCTTTCCTCAGAATCCACCACCATAAATCATACATGAATGACATGGTGACGAGGGCACGAGCAGGAGCGAGCAGTGCACCAGAATGAACACACTATCTCTCACGTTTTCCCAACCCCCAGCTCTGGAGGCTCCTAAGATGTCTGTGAGACATCTAAAGAGCCGGAGACGAGAGAGTAGAGGGGAGACGGCGAGGATCAAAAGTTGAGAAAGAGATGTGCATCAAGAATGAGACAGGGGTAGGAACGTGGCGATAAAGACGGAGATCAAATGCGAGACGGAGAGGCAGAGGAAGACAGATGTGGGGGAAGAGGGGAAGACAGGGAGGTAGGGGAGGTAAGAGGCAACAACTGTGACCTACTAATGCAGAACTGAGGAATTCTCACTGCTGACTCCAAACACATTCCTACAGCCTGCAAATGTTAACCCCCACCTCACCACCACTGCCTTCATCTGAATGCACAAGGCAACCACCGGGGAACGAGGAGAGGAAACGATTCATTCATATCAACTGCGGTACAGGAAAGATCGAAACACTGCAGTGGGAAGAAGAGAAAACACCGACACAGAAACACTTCATTCACACAGTCTGACCAGTTAGTAACTTAAGAATAACAATGCATCCAAAATGAAGTCAAATCCAGCTGGTTCAGAGAAAAAATGTTTCTTACAGCAACAGACATCACCAGTTCATTTAGCGAAGGACAGTGTATTGTTAAATAGAGGTGTGTGTCTTTCTTTGATATAGACTGATTCAATGTAGCCATTAACATTAATATAATAATATAAAAATAATTCTTGCTGATCAAACATGTGACCTAAGAATCCCAATAAAAAGTAATTTCCTTAACTGTACAGTATGCAGAGCATAACATACAGTGTATTTTTCACCATTAAGTAGAAGGTGTAATGTTTCTGTATTTTGCAGGTTGGGCTGTTATATGTGATTATTATTTAGAATTTTAATTTTTGGTAGTTTTCTTGATTTTTTGGGGGTCATTTTGTATTCATTTTGCTTATTATTTCATTTTTTTATTATTATTTTGTGTATTTTTTGTTCACTGTCGAATCTTTATCGTCTTGTTTATTTTGTTCATAGTCTTGGTTATTTTGTGGATATGTGCCTCCGCCATTTATGTTTATGTTTTGTCCTGTTTGTTTTGTTTGTCTGTCTATTAACAGGATAACTCAAAAAGTCATCAACGGATTTTGATGAAATTTTCAGAACACGGTGGAAATGGCATGAGGACCAATCGATTTGATTTTTGGAGTGATCTGGATCACCGTCTGGATCCAGGAAATTTTTGAAGGATCCTTTAAAATTTGTGAGATAGGGTCAATTTCAGCATTTTGTCCAGAATGCTTGGCAAACAAATACTGGATATTGCCACAGTAGGTTCTACAATATCCAAAAGTCGCATCTGGATCCTGGCAATATTCTGAATCCTACGATCCAGAGCAGTGATATTTAGGGTTCTCATGGAATATTTGGCACTGTAAGGCAACAAATAATGGTACAGACCTACAACTAACACCAAACTGTAGTCAAGACTCTGTTGAATCAGTGCCTGCGGATTTTTTTCGTGGATCTTCATCACGTGTAGAGCTAGATCCAGATGAAAACCGCCATCATGGAAATACTGTGAATTACTATTGAGCTAATAATGCTCTGAATGTGATTCCAGATGCTATGGGTATGATTTCATGGTCAAGGAACCCAATAATGTTGATAAAATAAATGCAGGCCTATTATTGTTGGGAGTAAATCACATTATGGGGGAAAATGAGCTGCTTGGTGGAGGTCTGCACTCTGAGTGCTTTCTACTTCTCTTTCTTTCTTGTTAAACTTTTCAAATGTTTTTATTGTCCATTTTGACAATTTTATTGTTAGTTACTCAATTCTGATGTAATGTGATTAAATGTTAATGGCTGTACACTGTATTATCTTTCATATTGAAGCAGTAAAAACTTTTTTAAAAGAATCTATCCTATTTGAGTTTGGATCTTAAAGTGACGCCAAATGTCTTCTGGTCTTGTGTTACAGTTTGATACTAATAAATGTGTTATATTAGACTCATAAAATAAAAACCCATGATGGTCCCTTCTTTTTCAGGAAAAATACAGTATGTACTGTACTGCAAAGGCTGTTTTTTATATCCGAATAGAGCTGACATACAGTATTAACATACTCTGGCATACTCTGGGTTACTGTGTCTGCATACAACAGAAATGCTAATATTGCGCAATTCTATACATTCAAAATACTGAAAAATAGGCAATTGCATGCTAGGGTTAAGGGTTAGGGAGTTTCTACTACAGGTACAGTATGCTGCTCTGGCAAAGTCCAGTAAAATGTCAGAACACTGGACTGCTCTGAGAAGACGTAAACCATTCAAAAACCACATCCAACCACTAACACTAACCAAAAAATGTGCTTTACAATGTTATCTGCTTTTTCATGAAACAGCATGTGCATACTGGTGGATTAACCATGGCAGAAACATAAAATGATACGGTACTATTAACCCTTTCATTCATGAATTTTTAATAATGCATTATTGGAGATATGACATTTTCAGCTTTTTGATGCTTCCAAACCATCTTTAACATAATGTCACTTATTTTGGGCCGTGCAGTATTTAAATGAGGTTAAATTAAGTACATCAGGGCATGTCAGTGTAGTGACGTACAATCATAATTATGCTTTAGTTCATATTTGATCATGTCTAAAAACAAAATTAGGAATCAACTACACAATTTGTATGGAATATTTATTACTATATACATATGTTATTTTAGTTTTATTGCAAATACAACTTGAAAGTTTGTTTATTGTTCATTTTTTCAAAGCATTTTCCTTGTTTTGTTTATTTAAATTTTCCTGTTTTCACATCTAATTTGGTTCATTTCCTTCATTATTTTGTTCATTTTTCTTCTCTTTTGCTCCTTTCTTCGCTCCTTGATTGTCTTGCTCAATTTGTTCATTTTTCTTCTTTTTGCATTTAATTTGGTTCTTTTTTTGGCTGGCTTGTTCATTTCACTTCATAATGTGTTCATTGCTCTTCTGATTTTATTCAATTTTATTCATTTTTCTTACTACTCTGTCCCTTTTCCCTGATTATTTTGTTCATGTTAAGCCAAAATACCGACTTATTGCATTTTGCGTTGCTTTCTGCCTTAATTTTGTAATTATTGTAAATTTATTCACCTGTGTGCCTTTATAGGGCAGCGTGGTGGACACATAGGACAGATTTGGCATAAGCCTTACATTTGATGGTGGTCTAATAAATTTGTTAAGCACTGTAAATCGACGTAAAAACTAACAGCGCTGCATTATTTGTTCAGAACTTTTCCAAAATTGGGGTTGTAGATGCAATAAGCCAAAAAATGTGTAATGTATCTGCCAGAACTAACATCCGCAATAAACTAACATAAAGGATAGGATATTGGTTCATTTGCTGTGTGTTCAATCTTCAATCAGCTCACTTGAAGTTTCTTGGGATACTATGAAGCTCAGGGGGAGAAAATGAAGCAATAAATGGGATTATATTGTCCGGTGAAGACAAATCACCTGTAATAATGGCCTCACAAGCCCCTAAAGCGGCTGCAAACACTACAATTTAACGTCAGTCGGAGATTTAAGCTGGAAAATTGCTGTGTTCAGTGCAGCAGAGGGAAACGTTGGGAACAGTGTACATCTAAAGCCCTATGGGTATCCAGATGGAGCTCTCTCTCTCTCTCTCTCTCCCTCTGTGTGTGTGTGTGTGTGCTCCGTCCTCATGTCCTCGAGAAGCAGACAAACACTGATGCAAGTGGAACACCGAGTCCAGGGGGAATAGCTCTCACTCAGACCGTGAGAGAGCGTTCGCACATCCACTGTGGTCACATGGCGTTGAGCCTTTTTTCTCCACCCCGGACCACGCTGCCTGTCGTGTGTGGCCCTTTTTCCCGTCTCTTTCACACCAGAGCTACATAATTGATAGCGAAAGGCAGAGCTATGTTTTATAAAGTGAAATACATTAATGGCTTCCTGCACTCTGAAGTTTCAGCGAGCATGGATCAGTAAGTGGTGGCCCCAGGTTGAAGAGGCTTTAAATAACTGATACATTCATTGTCAGTACAATAAGGTAATCCATTATTTCTGTCAAAGGCTGCAGTATTTATACACGAGGAGCTGCCAAAGAGCTCTGAGCAGGTTTGTAAAGACTCAAAGAGCAAAAGAACCACACATTGAATTCATTATAAAGACACAATTCACGACTACAGGAGCACACTGAAAGATATGAATCACATTTGACCCGAATTTTAAGTTAATTCTATGATATGAGTATGTCAATTTAGCAATCTTTAGTAACGTCACATTAAGATCTTGGCGAGACCACCAATTTTGTCATAAATAAGCAAAAAAAATGGGCAAATATGAGTACAAGAATCAACGGAATGATCAAAAAATGAGCAAAAATATCAAGAAAATTTTAAAAATTAAAAGAAATGAACCAAAAATAAACAAAATACTGAACAAAATGCACCATCGTAAGCTGCCATAATATCTTTTTTGATGTAAATGAATCTAATAATGTTTTTATATATTAGATTTATAAATCCACAATTCACAGTTTATTAATATGTAATTTATCTTAAATTTAAAAGATATTAAGATGCACAAAAATGCAGATATAATAGAATTTTTAATAACCAACAAAAGGAATGCACCACATGAATAAGTTAAAAGTAAATGAAAAGTACAAAATAGAGAATAAGAAAAGAGATAGAGAAAAAAAGAAGATAAATCATTAAAATAATCAAGGAAAAAAATTAAAACCAACCAAAAAGTAAAATGATGAAAATAATTAAGGAAATGATGAAAATAATTAAGGAAATAGAAAAAACGAATAATATAATAAATGAAATGAGCAGAAAAATACTAAAATAACCCAAAAAATGGCAGAAAAGAACAAAATAATGAAAAAAAATCAAACAAAACTGAACGCTATTATAAATAAAATGAGCAAAAACTAACAAAACAACCCAGAAAATAAAACCCAGAAAATACTGAAGAATGTAAATAAAAATCTACATAAAAAATAAAAATATGTTATTAATATTACTGTATTATTATTATTATTACATGGATGTCTGTCACATGTAAATACTGTCACCCTGTGTTTGTTCTTTGCGATAAAAAAACAAATGAAGATGAATGAAATATGTGAGATGAACAACAAAATGTAATAAAATGGACAAAAATGAAATACAGAATAAACACACTGAACATAAATTAAGAAAATAATAAAAAAATAAGTAGAATTAACAAAAACAATGAAGAAAATAAACGCTAATCAGTGATAAAATGAACAAAATATTTTATAAAACAGACAAAACGAATGACAGAATAAACAAAATGAACAAAAATGAGACAAAATAATCAAGAAAATGAACAAAATAAACAAAAATGAATAACAAAATAAACAAAATGAACAAAATATATAATAAAATGGACAAAGATGAAATAAAAAATGTCACTTTAAGCACATAAAAATCAGTGAGCAGACGATGGGTTTTAATGGCTTTACAACAAAACTCAGGATTTGCAGATGTGAACTTAAAGTCGACATGACACAAAAGACCTAACAAGGAAAAAATATAGGATGAAAATTTTGTAAAAGTGTCAAAAAATGATGTAAAAGATGCAACAACACACAACATAATACAGTGTAATAAGGCGTAAACAGGGGCTAATAATTTTGACCTCTGCAGTAAATCCAGATAAATATTCAGCTCATGGTCCTTCATGTCCTCAGTCCAATCACAGCTGACAGACGTGTTTTAGTGTTAGGAGTTTCATTTTGTTGCATTTTTAGCATTTTTGTTGCATCACAAATTGCAACGCAAGTGGTCGCGCTTTTGTGTCTGTTATGTCACTTAGGACTTTTTTTTTTCAATCTTGATTTCATCCTTTTACACGTTTTATGTCATTTTTTGTCGGGTGTTGTTTTGTCTTGTTGTGTCCGGTCATTTTTGCCTTAGCAGCTCTTTTGTGTGAGTTTCCTTCTGTTGCATCTTTTACGTTTTTGTCATTGCACAGTGGTGCTGGTGTCTCTTCAATGTCTGTTTGTGCTAATATAATCTCGTCTTCATCTTTTGGCATATTTTGCATCATTTTTGTCCACTTTCTTCTTCTACCAATGGTTTGAAAACTTTCACTCGAGACCAAAAATCAACCTTAAACCACAAACATTTGACATTAATCATGATAATTATTAATTGGCCAATGTAAAAATGTTTATCATCGTAACATTTTACCATACTGCCCAGCTCTGGATTAAAAACGTCACATCAAGCTGCTCTCTCCACATATTTACATTCAAGCATGGAGGTCAGTGCATTATATTATGGTTTGTGAATGTCACTGCTGCAACAAGGAATAATGCAGCAATGGGGTTTTACCTGTTGTCATCATATTATATCGGTGTGAAGGCTGCGCCAGTAATCAGACTATAAACTGCAATATTGGCGTGTGCAAAAATGCAGTATAATTGCAAAAGGCTGCAATTTAAATGGCAGTACATAGGAGTATTTTCTGTGGTCTAATTGCAGAAATGGAAAAAGCATGACCTCTGCTGTATGGTCATGATGCTGATTCAGTGCCACTGAACAGAGAGAAGTACTGAGTTAAAACAATCATAATGAAAGTTTGCATGTTTGAGCTAAAAAAAAACCAAACAAAACATACAAATTTCTAAAATGAGCAATCTGGATTTTTGTTCATCACTAAGTAATTAGACTCAATAATATTGCAATATTACTCACGTTAGTTGTAATTTAACTCCTTTTCCCCAAATCGTGCAACCCTAACAGCATGAAACAACATTTAACATGTTCATTATTTGAACCATATTTACTCATGCATGAGACAGATCTATGTGTTTTAGTTTATTGCACAGTCTAGAGTGTAAGAGTAAAATGTTGCAATTGAAAGAATCATATTTACTGGTAATTTCATCCAACTGCAGAAATGGGAAAAAATAAGCATGACATGGTCATCATGTGGATTTAGCGACAGAGAAAAAGCACAATGACAGCTGCAACACTTCTTAATGCAAGCTAAGGTTTGTATGTTTGAGCCATTTTTTTTCTTTACAACTTTCCAAATGCAATGTTGTTCTTGTTCACATTAGTTGCAATATGGCTTTTGGACCAACGCATGAAAAAATCTTAAACATTTTCATTACTTGCAACACGTTTATTCATGACTAATTGCAAAAATGGGAAAAAATAAGTATGCCTACTGTGTCATGATAATTTGGATGAAGTGACTCTAAATACACAGTGTGAAAAACACACAAGTACAAATGAGCTAAAACATCACTAATCCATGCATTTTTACTTAAAACCAAGCAAGTAGTCTCAACAACATCTACAATAATCACAATACAAGTTTTTCACCAAAATGTGCACCCTGAAAGTATGCTAAAATATTTACACTATATGTGGCTGTGCATGGAAAGTATACATGTGTGGTACACTTATATAATTTACACCATAATCACCAGAGACTATAATTTATAAAGGTGTATTTACTGTTGGTCTAGTTGCAGAAATGGGAAAAAATAAGCATGTTGTCTATTCTATGGTGATAATTTGGATTTGGAGACACTGAACCAGGAGACACACTGTGAGAAATCAACAAAATGAAACACTTCTTAATACAACTACAAGCTAAAAAAATACACATTCCCAAAATACAGTAAGCAAGCCATGTATTTCCATTGATAACCAAGCATGTAGGTTCAAAATTGCCATAATCGCTGTATGTCTTTTTCACTAAAACATCTAAATTATCAATATTCACACATACTTGCACATGCATGAGGAGAATCTGTGTGTTTTGGTTTATGAGACAGGGGCCATTCCCATTCACTCAACATCTAAGGCTTGAAATAAAAGTTTATTACATCAATTAGGGGCAAATCTGTGCACGTCTACAAAGCCCAGAGCACGTTTGAATCACCGCCATGACGAGATTCAGCCACTTTGTTTTATGACTAATTGTCGATGCATTCATAATATTTAACTAACTATCTGTGCACTCTCTGCCTGTGGTCCTTTTCTAATCCTCTGTTTGAAGCTGCCATCAATTACTGAGCATCCAGGGCAGGGTTTTGACCTACACCTTGAATCAGACGCAGCAATCAAGTGCAAGCACCACCACAGGGATCAGGGAAGCCCTTTTCTGCCCTCTGCCAAATGGCGCACCCTTGCAGCGAGACATCATAGGTAAATGTGTAGTTTTGCATCAGTGCATGAATGGTGAAACCTCACTCCTGTGTGACATGTTTGGAAAGAGCATGAATGCAATGGGGAGATATGGCAGGTTCTTTAGGACGAACAAGCAGGACAGGGTTAAGAAGCCTGAAGGTGCTTAAATGAGCTTAAATGTGGAGTGAGTGGACAAGGAGAGAGATGAGGTGAAACAGGGACACATAGTGAGAACACAAACAAACAGCGAGGGGAAGTGGAGGGTGGGACGTGTCAGTCCCAGAGTACGGAGGATGATGGCCGAATAATTCAAATAGTTCCTGTCATGGCTTTAACACTTCCACACTGGCTCCAACTACGAAAACAGACCAGAAACATCCGATCTGCCACAAAATACCCAAACAGGGCACGTGTGTTCGAACACAAAAATGGCACAAAAGTGAGCAACCGACCCAGTTCTTCCTTCCCCTTCGTCTGTAGAACTGGGCCCCAAACCAGCCTCAGCTCCGAACTAACACTCAGCTCGGTTCCAGCAAACACACACATTTCAACAGGAGATAAAAGGCACAGCCGGATTATAGGGGAAATGTGGAAAAGGTGGAAACCGTTCCAGTGGGAGTGGGAGGAAGGAAAATGACTTTACGTGCACAAACCAGAAGAAACCGTAGCACAGTGGAACCCAGAAATCAACAAGAGTTAGACAGTATGAACAAAATCTACCTATGTAATACTTTCCTTTCAAGATAAGCGTCCAAGAACTGATGCTAAAGTCAATCCCAGTGTATGTGTGGTTTTTTTTACCTTTTCCCGCGTTTCGAGCCCGATTCCAACTTGATCCTCGTTCTCTTCCTCACTCGTGACCCGGAGCTTTCCCTCTCGCATCTCTGCACGCGCCGCCGCCTCATCCCCTTCTCTGCTCGTGCTCAGGACTTTGACAAGAACGAGGTCGTACAGACAAAGGAAACCAGCACAACGAGGACAGTGCAGAAGGGAAAAGGCAGCAGATAAAGTCACGGCCAATAAGTCGGAGGCTGCTGCTCCGCTTGTAGCCGGGAAAGCATGTGCTGAGACTGTGTAAAAACCGGTTCCGCGGTGCGCCACCGAACAGTGTGCACGGTGCAGACAGACAGCAGAGAAAACGACAAGGCATCAGTCAGCGTGTCTGTGTATGAAAGTGTGCATGCAACTAGGGTAGGAATGAGGGAGCGAGAGGAGGGACAGATTGAAATAAAGGAAGGTGGGAGGGAGGGAGGCACTAGGAGGAGTATACGTGGAGAGAGGAAAAGGGGAGGGGACATTTTTTTTTCTGCTTTTTCCTGTTCACATTTTTTAAATTTCCCCCTTTTTCTCTTAAATGATCCCCCTATACTGTCTGTCGTGCTCACAACTGCCTCATCAGCGGGTCATTATTCTGCCTTCCCTCCGCTGTTCCCCTCCTTGTTCTGGTCCCCTTTGTTCAAGCCAGCTGTGTCTTTAAGCCTGTGCACTTGAACTCGGAGTGCTTTTCTTTCTCAATATACTTCCCCTCCACTGGCCCCCAGCACACAGGAAAGACACACAGCTTGCAGGAGACAGACCCCCAGATATCTCTTAGTTTGTAACAACACATTTTGTTCTGAGC
>JAQQAE010019731.1:0-10855 GCA_029823295.1 Pseudamia nigra | reverse complement strand
AAAATTTGTGGTTTGATTTAATCGTTTTTGTTTTTTTTTTTTTTTTTTTTCTTTTTTTTTTGGCTATATTTTCTGGGTGTTATTTGTGATGTTACAAGGACAAATGTTGAATTTGACCTTATCTCACATTGGTGAAGAATCCTTTAAAAATCCTCTGGATCCAGACAATGATCTAGATCACTACCACAATCTGATTGGTCCTTGTGCCATTTCTGACCTATCCCAAAAATTTCATCCAAATATATGTTTATAACTTTTTGAGTTATATCATGAACAAACAGATGAACTAAATAAACGGCAACTAAAACGACAAAACAGAAATGAAAGGAAACAGGTCATTTACCTAGGGAAGAAAAAAATAAAAAATTGTTGGACTTTCACATTCATAAACTAGCATTTATCACAATACTGGGCAATCATGTTTTTTTTGTACATGTTAATGTCAATAATACTAATAATAAATATAAATCTTATTCATATAGCACTTTTAAAACAGCAGTTTACAAAGTGCTTTGACAACAAAGCACAAACAAGGCTCATACAGCAATTTTATCCACAGACGGATCACTACACTAGTTGGCCAAACGACAACAAAAAGTGTGAAAATGAGGTGATTAAATGCTGCCACAAATATAGCAATAAGAATAAGGGGGAGAGAAGAGGAAGTGGAGGAAAATTTAATGAATAAATGAAGAGAAAGGAAGCAAGAAGGAAATAAAAGGAGATGCAATCACATCACAATAAAATGAAGAAGTCACTGATTCCGCCTGCCGTATCTCCTCGAGTAGGTCGTTCCAAAGGCTTGGTCACCTGAAGCCTCGACTTTGGAATTTTTCCACCTCAGGGTCTAAGGTCATGGGGCTGACGCATAAAATGGTAAGTTCAGATAAATAAATTGGAGCCAGACCCAGACGGGCCTTAAAAGTGATGAGCAAAACCTTAAAATCGATTCTAAAGTGGACAGGAAGCCGGTGGATGGAGGACGATAGTGATGTGAGAAGCCGGGCGGTTGCATTTTGGATGAATTGATATTTGACGGACACCGGAGAGAATGGAGTTACCATTGTCAAATCTGGAGAAAATTAAGGGGCGAATCCAGAGAGCAAGAGCAAATATAGCTGAAATATCTTTCCATTCATTCCCTTTGCCTCCAGTGAGTTGTCAAATATCCCTGTGATGCTACGATGTGTGTATTTTTTATCTTTGTTAGATTCTGAGTAACCTGGTGATGGAGGGTCTCCTCTCGGAACTGAGGGAGCTCATTTCCCCCCGACTCAAAGGCAAACTGCACGAGAGGCAGAAGAACTGGATGCTGGTAAGAGACTCGTCCACATGCTTTCTTCTTGATACTAATTTTTTTTCCTAGCAGTCTTCTGTATTTCATGATATGAGACAAGTTTGCACTATTAAGTTTGGACTTAAATGGCACCCGTTTCATAGAATGACTCTGCATCACTTGGTTTAATCCAGTTAGTGTTTGGGTTTCGGTTGAGTTTCTATCAGATTAAATTAGTCTGGCCATTTTCCCCTGAACTGTGGTATCAACAAGGCATTTTCATGCAGATAAATGTCACTCACTGGATATTTTCTATCTTTTGTGAACCATGTGGTGTAAAACCTTGAGATTGTTGTGTGCAACAATCCTAGCAGATCAACAGTTTGTGAAGTAAGAACTTTATTTATCTAGACTTATCAAGTGTGTCACACACGAAAATGAAATGCAAAAGCAGACACTGATTTCCTTAGGCAGGTTCTTCAGCTTTGGGGCCCTCGTTGCGTAAGGTCTGTCCCTTTTTGGTCTTTAGTCTAAAGCAGGGGGTGTTGAGCCATTGCCACAAAAGGTCGAGACACCACAGGTTGATTTTTTTTCAGCCACTCATTAAAGCAGGTGTTTTCACTGAAGAGGAATCAGTAGGAGGGAATTCAGTGATGTCACCTGCTGAACAGACTTGGTTGTGGTGATGGTTGAATGCTCCTGATCTGGAGACTGGAACACACAGAAGAGCACTGCCTGAGAATCTCACTGTGTACGGAAAGGTACGGTGTTAAAAGGCCTAAAATGTAATCAAACCAGGCCATGGAGTGCTTTAAAACTGATCAAGACAATCGTAAAATTAATCCAGAAGCATATACCGGAGACCAATGTGGAGATGGAAGGGGCGGAGGGATCATGCTGAGGTGTATGGGGGGGAGGGGGCATTGCTATGAATGCATTGGATAGTAATGAGAGAGACCTTGTACTCAGTCCTGGCAGTTACAGGGGGCCAGTGTAGTGAGTGAATGGGGGTGATGTGCTTGTTCATCCACACACTCATCAGCATCCAAGCAGCTTGTAGATATTAGGTTTAGCTCATCAAGAGTAGTTCCAGGTGTTGTAACCTCAAGAGACCATAACGTACACAATATCATGATGTACTGCAGGTTTTTAACTCCAAGTAACACTCAGAACCAAAAATAAGAGATGAGGGAGAAGACCCCAGACCAGCCGAGAAGTTGACCGTCAGACTTTGATGTTGGTCAGACGCCGGAGATGTAGCTACAGTCACACATGTCGTCTCTGCTTACAGATCAGCGACGCGGTCTACAGCCTGGTGCAGGGCCAGTGTCAGGCTCAGTACGAGGCTGTGGTGCAGAAGTGTGACGGGGGCAGAGCCTCGCTGGAAGCCTCCATACGAACCGACATGGACCAGATCATCACCTCCAAGGAGCACGTCACCAACAAGATCCGAGGTTAGACACGGAATGGTCCTGAGAGGATATTTACAGACGTTTTTTAATGCGCGGCTCAGTTTTACGTCCTCACGATTCCTCGTCTATGGGGTAATGGTCAAAAAGCACAGGATGGCTTTCATAGAGTTCGTGATGGTGACACACAAATAGTTTTATATTGACTTCAGGTTCAAATAATGCTGGATGTTTATTCTAAAGACATGGACATATTTTAACCAATTCATTCTTACTTGCTTTAAACACGTAATTAAGTCATAATATTAAAAGGTTAATTTACTAATTGTTTTTCACACACTAAAATCAAAATTAAGGTAAACTGATTTTGAGGTAATAAGACTTAAAGGGTTAATGTCTTGCTTGAAATAATAAAACTATCTGAATAGTCAGAGGAATAAATGTATAAAGCTACTAAGTGATGAAATTGTTTTCATTTGTCCCCAGGATAGAAATGAATTTTCCAGATTGTTCTGCATGTTGTTTCAGGTCGTTTGATTTAAAAACAGGATTTTCTGAGTTGAGTATAAAGCTTTTGGAAAAAGAATAAACAATTTCCAAAACTAAAGCATCCGTGGGAATTCTGCCTAAAGGAAGGTACAGCTGCAAAATGAGCTAATACATGTACAAACATTTGCAGTCTGTTTTGGCTAAAAAAGTGATTTTTACATGTCTTAGGCAAATAATTATAGTCCTACCACCTTCTGTAAGTTATTTCCTAAACGATGAAGTTTAGTTTGTAATTGTAGTTTTTATTATTAAGCAGCTTCCAAATTCATCTTGTTCTCAGCTGTTGTTTTTTTTTTTTTTTGACACTCTTCCAATTCCAAAGTGAAGGGAAAAGAAACCAGCGTGGACATTTTGTTTAATTCATGAGCATTGTTTCTGTTGAACCAGTTTGCAAGTCATCTCGGAGGGGAGACGCTACGTTATTTTAATATTTTACACCATCACCTAGGCACTCAGGACTCACTGGGCTAAATGTGAAAAATAATCCATTTAACATCCATTCTTTGCATTTATAGTGTTTACTTACAGTCTGACACCTTCTCAGCTGCGACAAAAAATGGAAACCAGGCAGACCAGTGGCATTCCTGACACCGTTTATAACTGCTGCCTGCTCATATGGCAGCACAGACAGTTCTACAACATGATAAAGATACTGCGAAGCATCTTTTTACTGCCCCTTCTGGTTGAAAGTCACCACACCTGTCATTTGTCACTTCTGACTCCACCAACATGAACAATGTATTTTCAAACTAGGTCATTTTTGACCTCGTTTTGTAAAAAGATAAAATTGTTGCAGTATGTATTATGCATATCCAAAAACTTGCTCACATCCAAGTCTTTCAGTAGGTATCGCTTCTTCTCTCCTAAAATGTGGACGTTTTCTTTGGCTGTGCATCTCTGCTCCAGCTTGTAAAAACTGTTGGCTAGTTAGTTTGTGTACATCCCACAGAGCTGAGTGTAAACAGACAAGCTGTTGTGTGTAACTGTGGTAAAAACCCCAGCTGAGATAAAACCTGAATAATGCTGACACATCTCACATGAATGATAAATACAACAAGGCCTAGTTTAGTATTTCAGATTGAAGGCTATTTACTTTACATGATCCACATCAAACTCAAACTGAACATAATTTCAGCCAGGATGCTCTTTTCTGATTTAAACGTGTTTGTAAGAGCTGATATGCAACTTTATTTTGGGTGGTGACTGCTCAAGAGGTGGCCTCGGATGGTCTGAGCAAGCCTGACACAGATGGCCCCTGAGATGTCAGCATTCCCTCGCAAAGCCTGGAGTATAGAAGAAATATGCTTTGGAGTTCATTTTATTGTCATTTTTTTGGCTTTATTCCGGCGGAGGTTGGGGGGTGGCGGAGGTTTTTTTTTTTTTTTTTTTTTCCCCCCCACACTTACAGGCAAGCAGTGGTTGCATGACCGCAGCAGCAATAGTGCAATGAATGAACTCTGCTGGATTTCATGGAACACCTGATGACTGTGATTGGACAGAAAATTAGGCACAGACTTCTGCATCTGCCTGAACAGCACACAGACTTTATTAAAATTGGTGTGTTTGTAATTGTAGAGAGTGTAGCACAGTTTATATTATAGCTGGACTGTCCACTCCCTGCCACGGAAGGTGGAGACATTGCAGTTTTTCTTTCCGAGCAGTCTCTTCAGCAACTACTGCAATTTCACTACATTGCTTCCCATTGATTTCTTTTCAGTAAAAACGAGTTTTGATGAGCGGCTGGAAAGAAAACCTGCAACGTCTCTGTCCTTAGTGGCGATGATTTGACCCCACCCGTTCTATCGACATCATCAACAGGAATTTGTTTTGAAAGCGTAAAAAGAAACACGTGGTCAAAGTTGAGTCTTTCATGTATGAAAATGATTGATTGGAAAAACTTTGACAATGATTATAAAACTTAGTCCAAGTCTGTATGTTTTCATCTGGCATCTCTGCGCTGTCGCTAAAGCTACACCTGTTATGAAATGTGAAACGTGGATAAAATACACAGTTATGGTCAAAAGTGTGGACGCACCTCCTTCTTTGATGTTTCAGTACATTATGATTTTTTTTTTTTTTTTACATTGTACATTTACATAAAAACATTCAGACTGTGAAAGAACACATATTACAACCCAGCACATGTTTTATTGAGTATCCAAAGTTGACACCTTTAGCGTTGATGACTGACTCGTGGCATTCTCTCATCGGATTCACCAGTTAGTTACTTGGAAAGGTTTTCAGTTCACAGGTGTGTCTTGTCAAAAGTTAATTTGTGACAGAGTCAATATCTCTATTACTGCTACTGCAATGACAGTACAAATCCATATTATGTCAAGAAGCACAATAGGAAAGACATCAGCACATCGTTAGTTTAAGAAATGGTCAGTCAATTCAAAACATCTTAACAACTTTGACTGTGTCCCCATGAGCGGCCACCAAAACCATCAAACGGCGATACAAGACCAACCACTGAAACATACGGTGTGTCCAAACTATTGACTGAGTAAACTTATAAAATAATAAATCTGTTACTTTTATGTACATTTGTCTTAAGAGTACCGGTATCTGAGCTCAGCAACTTGCGATCTTTTTCAGTCCCGTCCTTTGTCGATGCAAGGCCTTCTGTTTTCTCCTCTTTTTGAAACATGGTCAGTCTACATTTACTTTAAATCCATCTGGTCAAACATGACTCAATTCTAACCACACCGACCATTAACGGAGCATTATCATTTTTTTGGGTACTGTCGTTATATTCTTCTGACACCATGCGTTGCTCATTGATGTACAGCCGCCGTCCTCCCGAAGTCAGAGAAGCTGCTGAAGGTGAGCATCGAGCCGTACATCACCTCCATCCTGGACGCGCTGATGGAACCGACCAGCCGCGGCTTCTTCGAGGTCCGTGAGGTTTTCTTCAGAGAGCTGGTGGACATGAGCAAGAACACGATGAATGAGGGCACCAAAGAGACTGTGGCACAGGTGAGGATGTAAAGATGACCTGAAATTTGAGCAAACTTGAACTGAAGTGATCTGCTCAGTTCTGACCTTTAATCACTAGACTGGATAGAACAGATAACTGTAAATCCAGATATCCACAATGACATTCATCTTAGAACAAATGACAGAAGTTTTGCCTCGGAGTTAAAAAAAAAAAAAAAAAAAAACAGTTTATTCAGTGTTGTTGGCACTTCATGAATTGAAACTGTTTTTTTTTCGATGCACATGAACAAACTGGAGGTAAAATGACTGAAGTATATTTTCATTTGCAATGTTTAAAAAAAAAAGGCAGCAAAAGGATGCTGGTCTGTACCATTTGTCAAAAAAATAAATTCTATGAAGCATGACTGGATAATCATATTTATTCCACATATAATGCATCAAACACACAGCTTGCATTTTGCAGGTTGCACTGAATTCTAAAAAACGAATCTGATTTCAGATTAGTCTGATTTTATTAACGCCCCAAGAAGCATAACAACTTAACTTGAGATTTCTGGATTAGTTCTTTGTATAAATATTACTATGCATATCAAGTCAGTGTAGATTCCTGAAATTCAAAACCAATAAATATCTATAGAAAAGAGAAGTGTGATGGAATGAGTATGATCAAATTACAGCTTGCCATATTTGCCAGAGTTATAGCTCTTCTGTAGCAGCTATCACAAATATCGAGCAATAATCCCAAATTTTGCTGAGTTCTTGATCATTTTTTCCCTCTTTAGCACATGGAGAAGATCTCCATGCTGGCCTTCCACCCGGTGAAGATGCAGAGCTGCTACGAGAAGGTGGAGCAGCTGAGTCTGGAGGGTCTGCAGCAGAGGTTTGATGTCTCCAGCCCATCGGTGTTTGTGCAGAGAGCCCAGATCCTCATGAGAGAGGTAAAATTGGTCCAAGCCATCAATCTTAATTGACAGATTAATCAGGATTTATGTGGCTCTTTATAACATTTAAAATTCAATCATCTGAATTCCAGGGTCTAAAAAGTAAAACAACCGATTTTGTATTTAGTACTTTGTGGAGTCGTGTGAGAAGTCGTAGTTCAGTATTCACGTCTGTAGCAGCCTGGGCGTGGAGCTTGCCAATTAGAATGCTCTTGAAAAGGTATTTCACAATTTTTAAAACCTGCAGGAATCCTGTACATACAACATTTGAGAAGGAAATTCACCCACCCAATCTATTGAGAATTTCCTCTAGGTTAAATATAAAGGAGGATTTGAGACAGTTGCAGCAGTCTGAACGAACAGCTCTGAATTGAGTGTAGGCTGACGTTAGAAGCTGCCTTCAGGGTTTGGTTGTGGTGTACATCTCCATTGTTTGTCCTTCAAAGTTTAGGATTTCTCGTCCGATGTGACTGGAAGCCTAACCACTCTGCAGTTTGCAGTAGAGCACCAACAATCAGTGTTCACTACTATGTGCATTTTGTCTCTCGTTTCTGAACTGCTGAATATCTGTGTACAGTAGGTACAGCTTCAGCCAAGTGACATAACAAAAGCATACATTGGTGTTAATGAATGTATTTGCGTGCCAGTCTGAACACAATATATTGCCCAGTCCCTACAGGGTCTAATGAATCACTATGGATCGTTTTAAATAAACTAACCAGCCTGGCAGCATTAGTTTTGACAGCATGGTTAATTATTTAAGGCCTGATCTGTATAATCCCTGTAGGAATTTGAGATGGACTTGTTTGTGTTGTAAACAGTCGGCAGTAACCGAGGTACACGTATGAAAAAGCAGATCTCGCCATATCAACCTCATAACCGGTATGAACACAATCAGGGTTATCAGGTGTTAATATTATCCTGTTGAACTGATCTTTAACGCTTCTGTCAGCCTGATTTTAGTATACCGATAATGTGGACAGTCCACGATAGTGATGAAAATAATAAATGGAAAATAAAAAAGTGAAGGAGAAGGTGTGTCCAGGTAAGCTGTTGACTTAACAGTGTCATGAGACAATGCTCACGCATCCGTGTTAACTTGGTGAGATCAGGTCCTGCATGTGTGTGTATGTGACGTTTCTGCAATGATGACCAAGGATGTGACTTCAGTTGAAATTTCTCGAGTTTGAAATAGAAAGGCATTTTGTTTGTTTTCTTGGTCAGAAACAGCAAATGCTTATAAAGTACTTGATATCCCCCCCCCCCCTTTGGAAAAAATAGAATGTAATTTTTAAATGATTTACTACTGTGATTAAGCTGTCTTACTTTAGAAAACAAGTTTTGTTGCACTGTAGCTTTCAGAAAATAATGTTTCAGTGGTTTGTTTATGCTGTAGTAAAAATCAAAGGAATTCAACGTATGGTCATGTCGGAGAAAGGGAGTCCAGAGTTTTAAGAATTCTTCTAGCTTTAAATCTTGTGGGACCTATAGAATTAGCCCAAATTCCTGCCTCTAAAGCATAACTGAACATTTTAATTAAAGTTATTCATTAATGATACGCAAACTGAGTGTAGCCTTGCAGAAAATGCAACCACAAGTATTTATGGTTGTAGTGCCACCACAAGGTTCCCATTTGTGGTTTTAAGTGAAATCCCCAAACAATCTTGTGATAAATTGCCAGGAAACACGATCCTCTCATTCATGTTCCTAACAGGATGAGCTGTGATCATTTTGGTGCTAACACAAATGCAGTCATTTGTATGCATTTCCTGCAGCAGCAGCAGTGCCTTGCATGCATAATTCTTGCGATTAAAAAAGGCCTTTGCTGTGGAAATTGCATTAATCTTCCATGTGTCTGGACTTGCACAGGAACTCGGTCTCTGGGAAAAGATCCAAGAGGCAGGCATTCAGGCCCACAACCCCCATGGAGAAATCACTTGTCCTGACCTCCTCAGTGGGGCCCGGGGCCTGTGGAGGTGTGAGTGCATGGGTGGGGGCAGGGGGAGAGTCAACCCATTAACGCGAGGTTATTCAGAGTTCAAGTTCAATTTAGATTCTATACACATGAAGTGCAAATACTGTCATGAAGCCATAAATTAAATCAGGAGAAGTATTGTTAATAAACTCGTCTTAACATGGTGTCCATTTTCGTTTTCAACATGTTTGTGATGCTTGGGTTGTGACTGATACGAGTGGTTGAGATGAGTTTTAGATAGGGTTGATAGGGTGAGAATCTTCTGCATCAGGGAGGGGCACAGAGTAAAACCGCTGCTCCTCCACATCCAGAGGAGCCCGTTGAGGTGGCTAAGACTTCTGATCCAAATGCATCCTGGACACCTCACTACTCACTGGTGAGGTGTGTTGGTTACAGACTGTATATACAACTGGACAAAGTGACCATGACATCACCCATTAGTTTCTGAAGGGCCGTTTTGAGGCCAATCAAGTTGTCACTTCCTGGACAACATGTTGGAGCCAAAAACAGGATGTAACCATATTTGGATGAATGGCAGCAGGGATTACAAAGCGTTCATGCCAGGGGAATCATGGGAGAGCTGACGTTAGCAGCTGTCTTACTGATGCGGTTAAAACTTCACGCAGTGTCAAACGGTCATATCACAGTGTTGTTAGTGTAAACACTTACCCACACCTCCAGTCGAGTGTATCTCATGTACTGTATGTCAGTATGGAGCACTGGGAAATGCTAAGGAACATTTACTGCTTTTACATGTACTTCAGTAGTATATATTTAAAAATGTACTTCTGAGAGCAGTAGTTTCTCAGTACTTTTTACTCTTACTACATTTGTGATGAATAAAGTGGACCTCTACTCAGCTACATTTGGCCACAGCTCAGTGAGTAGGAGTAAATTTGGCTCAAAATGTGTTTACTTCCAAATGATGGGAAAGAACAGTCATGTTATGTGCTGCCACTTTGTGAACCCCAACAACACAAAGGAGACAAAATCAGCACACAGCAAAAAAAAATCAAATAATCTAACAAAACCTAGCAAAACAAGAGAAAAAAATAACTAACAAAAAGTTAAAAAATTAAATAAAACAAGCAACAAAAGGAGCAAAATGAACATAATCAGGTAAATTAACAAAATGAACAATATGACCAATAAAACTGAATAAAATGAGCCAAAATCAGTACAAAATAATCAAAATAACTGGTCCAAATGTACAGCACTTTGGCCTGTTTGGAATTTAAAGGGCTTTATAAATAAAGATGGTATGGTAAAACAAGCAAACAAGAACAAACACTTGGAGTCCTGGAGAACAGGAAACGACCCTGACACTGCCACACAAACCAGCCGCTTCTTGCCAGCGCTCGCTGTAATTTTGCACATAGTTGAAGAGTTGTAGCTGATAAGGGGGGGGGGGACACCTATAAATGTACATGTTTTTTTAGCAAATATTTGAATATAGCTTTACTATATTTCAGTTTTACCTTTTACATGTTCGTATTTTTAACCTGTTTATTTTTCCAAGTTCCGAAACAGTTTGAGCATGTGTGTAGATGTTATTGTAACAAATAGTATATTTTTTCCAATTCAGATTTGATGATTTTTGTGTATTTTTGAGGCCAGTGTTTTTAATAAAGTAGGTTGTAGTGAAAAATGACCAGATCATATACCGTATTTTCCGGACTATAAGGCGTATCTAAAAGCCGTCAATTTTGTCCAAATATGACACTGCGCCTTATAATCCGGTGCGCCTTATATATGGACTAATTCC
>JAQQAE010019730.1:0-10855 GCA_029823295.1 Pseudamia nigra | reverse complement strand
GACCCACCACCTGGTGTTGGGATCGAACCCAGGACCTTCTAGCTGTGAGGCACGAGTGCTACCCACTGCACCACCGTTCATTTGGTTCTGTTCTCATGGCACTTCCATGGTCTTGCTTCTCTAAAATCTTTGTGGCAACAAGCCAAGTATTTCAATGGTACGATCCCAGTCAGGTTCCAGTTGTGACATTATTCCAGATGTCATTTTCTGCAGAGCTGTGGTGCCTTTTTAGGGTTGGGTGTGTTTGACACAGGGCTATTCACAGTAATCAGTCAGCCGTGATAAAATCCCACATGATGGAAATTATCATAAAGGGAAATATACATGCATTTGGTGTGTTATTAAATCCCTTGAGTATACAGTACTTATGAGGCTTGGATGCTGACCATGAGGTAGATATAACAATTTAACACCTTGTTGACCATGCAACCAAATGATAGGAATTTGTTGCAGTGTGCTCATTACAAACTAAGATGAGCAGTAGCTATGAAACATATCTAAAACAAAAGAAAATAAAAGTAAAGCATACAACATACTCTCACCACACACACTGAAGAAGATATATTTGAAATAAATATGAAAGTAACTGAAAAAGGTTGATTTGTTTTTCATACAGTAATTTACTGCAGTCCACTTGTGTTCACGTTGTTAAAAGATGAGAATGCCAATAGTACTATATGTCATTAAAGAATCCTGATTTGGTTTATATCATCAATACATTACTTCTGTGGCTTCACTATCGCTAATCTTTGTATTTTGTGCAATGAAAACAAGCTTGTGGTTTGCACAGAATATCATTTAACACATTTGATAATGAGAAGCAGTCATTTTTAATTGTTCATAACTCATTACGCTCTTGGGAAAATGGACAATTCCCACCAGTTAAACCAGGCAGGTGGTTTGACTAGTGCCAGGAAGAATGAGGTGTAGTAAAAAGATATAAAAAGGTTTAACTCAGTATTTTATGTGTACATCGTAAATGGAAAATATGCAGAGAATACAAGGGTTCTCTCAAAACATCACACTCTGCTTGTTAATGTAGTCATTCAAGCCATGTTTAATACGTCAGAAAACAGCTAACGTACTCATACAAAGAGGTTTTATGAGCAGTACTGTGTGAAACAGGGAGATTGTACTGAGTAAATGATGTGTTAAAGCACAAGTGTATCATCACAAGTTTAGTGAAGCAGAACAGAAGAACACCGTTACGCAAATAAGAGTCATACTTACATACACTAGTGATCTTCCTCCTGTTGATAGCTGGGCTCTGGCCCTAAATAAACACGTCGGTTCTGTGCTGCATGTTTCACATATTCATCATCAAATTGAAGGGAAACCACACAGATCTAATCAGTTTTGACTCACTCCAACATTAAAGATAAATAAAATCGCTGAAAAAGCAACTTTTCAAATAACAAACTTTCCAGTTAATGACGCTGCCCTATGAAGGCAAACTGCAGGAACTCCGTATGGGAATTTGTGACTTCTCCTTTATTGTACAACAAAATTTATTCGGTCAATTGTGTTTGATTTCAGAGAAAATCATCTGTCAAACAGCATTAATTGGGCAAACAGCAGTAAGTCTGTATGTGTTTTGACTAAATACTAAAAAGTTAATTAAGTAAATAATGAAGTAGATAATAGAAATGAACAAAATAACAAGTAAATAAAGAAATGATTGCAAATAATCTAAACAAAATCACAAATTAAGAAACAGATAAGAAACAAAATAACAAAAGAAGCAAGAAAATGAACAAAATAAGTAACAAATGGGACCAAAAATTAATTATAAACTGACAAGTACAGTATTTAATGTATGTTAAATTAATCCACATATTAACCAACCTTTAATTTACAAGCTATGTTTATTAAATAACAAGTCTTTTCTTATGAATTTCAAACCACATGGTTCACAGTCACACTGTGTCATACACTAAAGGTTGTTCATTCACACAAAAGTGATATAAGTTTACAATAAGTGACGTCTTTAGTTCACTGCTAGATACTGATTGAAGTGTTCTTATTAAGGCATCAGAAAATAATTAGTTTAAAAGTTGAGCAATGCATTAACTTCAATTTTTTTGGTGAAATTGAGAAAAACTGCAGCTGAAAGTTTTTGTCCATTAACTGAGGTGTACGAAGAAAACTGCATGTCAGGTACATGTGTTTGAATGGAACAAAAGATTTAGTGACGGCAGAGAGGATGTCCAAAACGAGGAACACTCTGGACGCCTATACACATGAAAAATAAAGAAAACATTCAACAAATGGAACAAAGGAACAGGTTTAATGCCTGTCAGAAGGGGTGTGTTGCTGCAGAAGGGGAGGATATTGAAGGAAAAATATATTGAACATGTTTCTGTCCAATAAAATTGTATTACAGCTAGTCTTGTCTTTTAATAGCCATAATTCATACATAAAGCAGGGTGTTTTACGATCAAAAAATTACATCTAAATTGCTGATGGGTGGTGGGGAGGGTCAATCACCCTCATTCTTCTTGTACACATATAAGCCCACCCTGCACTATGCACAGTGTTGTAACTTCTATTAAAAGTAGTCTGACCTGAGTCCAGTGTTCCGTGGGACCATCACATTGTTTTTCCCTGTCCCCTCATATGTGGTCACACACACATATACACTTGAATTTTCTATTTCCAGCTTTTCATGATAAAGAACCACAGAGTAGAGTTTGATTGGCTGCACATCTGGGAGTCCTTAGAACTAAAGATGGAGAGAAAATGAACTGGAAGTGAAATGAACATATATTCTCTCTCCTCTCCGTGTCATTCGTTGCGTTCACATGACAAATCCTTATTCATGTCTCAAGCTGACAGTGTTTGTCTGACGTTGTGGTTGAACTCTAAACCCCAGCTGAATTTCGAAGCTGCGTTGGAGTGAATATGAATTTCATATGTCGTCTTCTGTTGGATACACTCCACGTGCTTTCAGAAAAGTCAGATAACATTGGGAATAAACCTCAAGGTGATGAGTAGTTTGCTTGTTTCACAATTTTTAGCAAAAAAAATTCAAAAATATTTTGCAAAATTATAAAACACAGACATGGAAAATACAACTTCAGTTCCAGTGCAGTTAGGACATTGTGTAAAATGTAAATAAAAACTAAATACAGTCATTTGCTAATCTAATAAACCTATATTTTATATCAGATGTTGAAACTGAGACATTTTACCATTTAATGGAAAATATTAGCTTGTTTTGAATTTGATGGCAGCAACACATCTCGAAGTGTTGCTGCCATCAAGTTGCAGCAAGTTCAACAAAAGGCTGGAAAGGTAAATTGCACAAATCAAAAACAAGTGTTCAATTTTGGTTTTGTTCCTGTTGAATTATTTCACTTTCTTGGTTGTTTTACTTGTTTTAGTTCACATTGTTGCTCATTTTGTTCATTTTCTTGTTTAGTCATTTTAATTTTTTGATATTTATATCAATTTTTGTTCACATTGTTGCTTATCTTGCCCATTTTTTTGTTTATTTAATTCATTTTCTTGATTATGTTGCTCATTTTGTTGCTTATTTTGTTAATTTTCTTGTTCATTTATTTAATTTTTCTGGGTTGTTTTGCTACTTTCCGTTAATTTTAGTCAGTCTCTTGCTGGTTTTTGTCCCTTTGTAGAAAAGACCCAAATTAATGCATCCACAGTTCATCTGAAACACAGTAAATAAAATCTGATGTTTGTAGTTTGCTGCTGCAAATTTCCAGGAGGATACAGAGATGCCTGAGTAAAAACAGCCCCTTAATGTTCAAAAAAAAATCTGCTCTTGTGTGCATGTGGTGTCACTTCCTCCCTCCTCCGCAAGGCCGTTCATTCTGTTCTGTACCTCCAACCATGCTGGTAACTGAACACAGCAAAGTTTGTCACCACCCAAAATGTCAAGGGATCAGGAAAATTGCCGTGCTGAGGGTATGAGGTGGTCAAAAGCCAGACACTCCTTCGTCACTGTGGTTTGACCATGGAACTGCTGCCACACAACTGTAATCTGTAAGAGCGAGAGAAAAGTTACTGAGGCCTTGTGATCTTGAGCTTATGAACTGTTGGTCTGGCAAGAAGAGGTTGTGAGTGCACACAACACAGACCTGCTGTTCTTCGCTGTGTTGTGGTGCATCGACAGTCTGATGTGCACTCCGTAAAAATGCACCACGCATGCCTTTGGGACAGCGCTAATCCTTTGAACGACACCAGCTACATTCAGCCGCCTTCCATACAGTGTGTATTATTCTCCAACATGAAGCAAACAAATGCAGGAAGAAATATCTCTATTGTATGTTTCAAACCACACTGTCAATGAGTAAAGAGTCACTGAGTCGAATTCCATTATCTCAAACATCAAAAGTTTGGACACCCCTTGTCTATCAGTGTTTCCTTATTATCAACATGGTACATTAATATTGAAGACATCCAAACTGTGACAGAACTCATGTGGAAAAAGACAGCACTCACAGAGCGCAGCCCACACAAAGTAGTGGTTTAATATTCTTCAGGTAAGAATATGATGGATTAAAATTAAAATCTGTGGTTGATTTATCAAGATGAAACCTATCTAGAGATTTGATCTGACAATTTTGGACATGTCCGGAGTCAATGTTTGCATAGACCAAAAAGTATGCATAGCTGGCAAGATTACAAGACCCTGACTGTAAGCAGAGAAGAAATAACCAGGCAGGTGACCAGGACAGTCAGGGACTTGGTGTATGCCAACATAACAAAATCAAGGATCCAGAGAGGCATTTGCCTGCCCAAAAATAGATTACCAAAAACTGAATGCACTGAAAAAACAGTACATGAAGATGCACAGCCAAAACAAAAACAGGAGCGGTGTTGGGTGAATGGACTGGCTGTACAATGAACCGTCACAGGATTTTCATTGAGGCTTGAAAGAGTCAATGAGGCTTAAAAAGTCCTTCACCAGTGGCTTATCAGGACAACACACAGAGATATTAAAATCTCATAACGAGGCATAATTTCAGTCAAGTAATCAGCAAAATCACTTAAAAAGTCCTTGTATTTGGCTGAGCAATGAGCCACACAACAGAACACAGGACGGGAGATCGTCAGCTAAAACAAACACAGTTCAAAGGAGGATATGGAGGATGATACCGGGAGCTGTTTACATTTATAGACGTTCTTATAAACAACTATTCCTCCTCCTTATCCCAACGTCCATGGGGAGTTTAAAAAGCAGCAATCCTGTGGCCAAAGCGACGAAAGTGCTGGACTCACCCACACTCGGCCACGATTCAGTCACACACAGTACATCAAACTCCCTGGAGTTGAAAAAGTCCTCCGCAATAAATGTTTTTTTATTAGCGATCTAGTGTTTACCAGGGCAGTCCTGGCAGGAGCCGGCTAGTCTGCAGTGACAGCTGCTCATGGGGCCCGACACAGAGGCTGTAGGTTCCACCAATTCGCTCAACTCTAGTGGGGATCACGCCATACTCACTCTGAGAAGTAGGAAAGTCTCACCAGCCAATTACTACATTTTCCATGGTGGTGATGACGTTTTTGCTGGGCAGGTGGAGCAGGGATACGGCTGACGTACTGTAAGCTGGGATCCTAAACTGTCAGACAGATTCTCCTCCATCAAGGTGCTAAGAAGATTAGTTCCGATGCCCCGCTTGTCTGTTCTAAAGTCTGAGCGTTGAAACGCCTTCATCCCGGCGTTCAGCTGTAAAACGCACCTGAATGTAAGCTAATTTTGACATTGTGACATGGGATATTTACACATTAAAATGTTATACCAAATGATTTTTTTTTTTACTTTTAATTAAATAAAAGTAACTTTTCTGAACAGTATCTGTGGCATGGCTGCGTTCTTTCATGGCCTGTTGTTTGCAGCGTGACGGATGATTCACCTTTCTTGGTAACAGTCCTAATGAGAGGCAGGTCAAAAGTCAAAGGTACTTCACCCATATTTATGTCATCTGGTCCCATGAGTGAATTTGCCAAAGTTTGTAACTTTTTCCTTGTAGTCCAGAGGGAGTTGCTGACACAGAGTCGTCCTTCTCATGAAGGACAGGACTTTTCGTCTAATAAAGCTTAGACCAAAATGGCTCACCTCTAAAGTCTTTTATCTTCTTTTAGGTGGCGATTGTTTCTGCATGGTGGAAACACCTTGGTTGTCTGCTCTCTGTGTGTTCACCCAGTCTTCAAGAACAAGTTTTTTCATACCTCTGAAAGATTTTGTCATCTTTTTGAGTCCTTTCTTCACGCTGGGGGGGGGGGGGACTGAAATCCACACCTATGCATATATCCAGAGATGCTGATTTGCTTTAACAAACATATAACGCCAACATTTCTTCCTGGAGAATGAGTTGCACAAAGAAAAGTCAAATATGGTGTTGTGACACTGACTTTGTGTTTTCTGACTAGTTCTAACTTCACATCCCCCCAAAGGGAACATGGGGTCAGCTACTGCAGGGTGGACTCTTGGCCGTCATGTGGGATTCTTCATGAGGTTTTCCGGTTAACGTCTTCTATCTTTCCAGTTCATCTTTCTAAATCTTTCTTTGGCATCCAGCCTCAGAGTTTCACAAACAGACATAAAAGTTAAGACAGAGTGTTAGAATTTATGATTAAAGATTAAAGACTTCCTCAGAGAAGTCCCAGAGTGGAAAATGTAAAGTATACCAGCTGTCTATGGTGCACTTAGGGTAAATAAACACACTGTGCCTCTGATGATCTCTCTAATTATTCTGCACGTTTTAATGAATCTTCTGTCAACAAAACTGTTGTAAAGAAACGCTGTGTTTCGTTGAAGTTAAAATGTCACAGATTATGTTGCTGTTTCGTGAAATTCTCAATTACACATAGATGATCAGGGACATTTCAGATCTTGGGACTAGAAAGTCAGAGCAACCCCATCAACCTCAACTTATAATTCACTATGACTGTACTCTTAACTTAAAGCAGCTGCTTTATTTCATTCACGTTATGTACATACACTCCTGGTTCTTTTTAACCATCGGCATGTTGCTATGCTATTTCTGCTTCTTCTTCTCCTTTCGGCTGCTCCCCTTGTCTGGATCCAGAAGATTTTTAAAGGATTCTTCACCATTGTGACATAGGACCAAATTCAACATTTGTCCTTGTAATGCCACAAATAACACCCAGTCATTTAAATCACTTGAGTACTGTGTTATTTGCATGTACCTTTAAAGGTGAATTTAAAAACATACGTAAAAATAAAAAAAATTACCCTTACCCTCTTCACTAGCAGCTGTGGGCTGCTGTTGAAGGCACACCAGGAACCCAGCTATAGTTGTGCTACTCAGCGCTTTATTCAAGGGTACTGATATATACAATAGATGTTGGGAAGGGGAACTGGAGTAAACAGAGAAAACCTGCAGAGTCACAGGGAGAACATACAAATGCACACAGAAAATCTCTGTGTTGACTGTGGATCAAATCCAGTGTCTTGTTGCTGTGAGGCAACACTGGCAATAACTTCTATCACCATGCCACCCAAAAGTCCACAAAGATGTACTCTGTGTGTGTGTGTGTGTGTGTGTGTGTGTGTTGGTAGGATGTAGCATGGAACAGTGCTTTTATGTGCACCTTTTTTGCTTCTCCAACCTGGAACAAGTTACTGCAGGATCTGAAGCTGTCCACCTTGAGTCAATTAGGGGAATTTAAACTTACGCTGAAGGAATTAGAGAAAGTGTCTGTGGATTCTTCCTGTTTTTGTATGTAACCTGCTTGGCACTTTTATATGAAGCTGTGCAGTTACTTTTTTGTATATTAGTCACACTTGAATGTTTCAGATCAATCAAATTTAAATAATGAATGTAAGAAAACACAAGTAAACACAAAATTGAATGATGTTTTTTGTTTTTAAGGGAAAAAGTAATCTATAAACCTACATGGCCCTGTGTGAAACAGTGCTTGCACAAATGGTGGTGGTATGTGATGGTCTGGGGCTGTTTTGCTGCTTCAGGACCTGGAAGACTTGCTGTGGTGAATGAAACCATGAATTCTGCTTCTACCAAAAAATCCTGAAGGAGAATGTCCAGCCATCTGTTGGTGACCTCAAGCTGAAGCACACATGGGTTCTGCAGCAGGACAATGATCCAAAACACACCAGCAGGTCCACCTCTGAATGGCTTAAGAAAAACAAAATGAAGACTTTGGTGTAGCCTAGTCAAAGTCCTGACCTGAATCCCATTGAGATCCTGTGGCATGACCTTAAAAAGGTGGTTGATACTCTAAAATCCTCCAATGTGGCTGAATTACAACAATTCTGTAAAGATGAGTAAGTAAGTAAAGTTTATTTATATAGCACCTTTCAAGATAAAAACCACATAGTGCTTTACAACCAAATGCTAATATAAAAACAACAACAATAAGAAACATAAAATCAGAACAAAATCATAAAAGAGTAAGTCATCCAAATGCAGTTTTAAAAATATGTGTTTTTATCTGCTTCTTAAAAGAGTTCATTGAGTCCACAGATCTCAAGTTGAAGGGGAGGGACGTACCAGAGTTTGGGTGCAACTGCCTCAAATACTCTGTCATCTTTAGTTTTCAGCCTTGTCTGGAGTACAACCAGCAAACCCTGATCAGACCACCTCAGAGTCCTGTTAGTGACATACAAGCTTAAAAGCTCATAAATGTAGGGCAGTGTGCCACAATTCCTCCACAGTGTCTGTAAAAGACTCATTACCAGTTATCGCAGGTGCTTGATTGCAGTTGTTGCTGTCAAAGGTGGCCCAATCAGTTATTAGGTCTAAGGGGCAAACGCTTTTTCACACAGGGCTAAGCAGGTTTGGATTTTTCCATCCTTAAAAATGAAAGCCTCCATTTGAAAACTGGATTTTGTGTTTTGTCTTAAATTTATTATTTAAAATCTTTTTGATGATCTGAAACATTTAAATGTGACAAATATACAAAAAAGTAAGAAATCAGGAAGGGGGCAAACACTTTTTCACACCAATGTATGTATTGTATTGTTGAATCTGTATCTTTGTAACTAAATGTTTATGTCTGTCCAAAACAGGTCTTGATTTTAAATGAGACTGCATGTCTCAATGGTACTACCTGTATGAATAAAAATTAAATAAATACAACAAATGATGCTTATGAAAATCATTACCATAACATCGAAATGTCGCAAACTTAGTAGACAAAGCAACATTTTCCAACCTTGTACTGACCATTTCTACTGAGTCCATGTGAATCATAGCCTTAGTTTCCTGTTCTTAACTGACAGGAGTGTCACCATGTGCGATCTACTGCTGCTGTTGTCCATCTGCTTCAAGGTTTGACATGTTGTACATCCACAGATGCTCTTCTGTATCACTCAGTTGTAGCCAGTGGTCATTTGCGTTACTGTTGTTTTTCCATCAGCTCGAACCAGTTTGACTATTCTCCTCTGGCCTCCACCATCAACAAGCTCACTAGATATTTCCTCTTTGTCAGACTATTCTCTGTAAACACTAGAGATGGTTTGTCTGACCAGCCCATCTGGCACCGACAACCATGCTGCATTCAAAGTAACATGAATTACCTTATTCCCTCACTCTCATGCTCAATTTAAACTTCAGCAGGTAATCTAAATGGACTGAATTAATGCCCTGCGATATGATGATTTTATACTTATGTTAACGATTTGTGTTAACAAGTGTACCTAATGAAGTGCTCAATGAATGAAGGTAATATCCTTACAGTGTAATATCAGGCAGGAGAGTCAGTACAAACACATAGATAAGTATAGAGAGGATGTACCTGTACAAATTTTGGAGCCTGTCCTCCTACCAAATATGACCAAGGCGGTCATTTGTTCGTGTACTGAATTACAACCTGCTGATACGTTTTTGAGTTATGTGCCCACTAGCGGTCACGCAAATGTCAATGCTGTGGCATCTTGTTACATCATGACATTTGATTTTCCTTACCAATCAAAATACAAAACCAACAGAGGGAGGAGTCACATCCAATTCACTGTGTGCAGTTTATAGCAAACATTTCGTATGATTGAAAACTTCTGAACCACAGTAAAACATATAAAACATACATACATGAAATTCTTCTCCACATTTGACCCCTCCCCTGGGGGAGCAGTGGGCAGCCACTGTGCAGCATCTGAGTGGTTAAGGGCCTTGCTCAAGGGCCCACAAGGGTAATGCTGGTCTGGCAATTGAACTGGTGACCCTATGGTCACAGGCCTGTGTCTCTAGAGCCTCTTGGCCACCACTGCCAACATTACATTTTGTTTTAATCACTACTGACTTACTTACGCCAGTACAGGCGTCAATCACCGGAATACAGTGGTACTCCGGCTAACGAATGTAATCCGTTCCGGTGTCACCTTCATTGGCCAATGTATTCCTACGGAAGCACCAGCTTCCGTAGGAATACATGTAAAACCAATTACCGTATTTTCCAGATTAAAAGTCACGCTTTTTTTGCATAGTCTGGCAAGGGGAGCGACAAATATATCGGACCGACTTGTATTTTGAATAAATTCAACTATAGGGTGTTTGTAGTGAATTTTAAAACTCTCACAACACATTACCAGGAAACATCCAGAAATTGTTCTGAGAAAGACAAGGAAATTATGAATTAAGAGGAGAATATGTTTTGTCAAACCACTCTAAAAAGCATGTGTGTTTCACAAAGTGGAGTGAAATTGCGGGATAAGTTAGACAATGAGATAAAATGTAGCACAACCCTGCATCATTTTAAAAACTTTATAAACAGTTAATTTTGAAGAAATATGCGAAAAAAGAGATGAAATGAAGCATAATGTATTAATGGAAATGTCTTCTTCTTTTCCTTTTGGCTGTTCCCTTCAGGGGTCGCCACAGCAAATCATCTGCCTCCATCTCACCCTATCCTC
>JAQQAE010019728.1:0-10856 GCA_029823295.1 Pseudamia nigra | reverse complement strand
GCCACTTCAGAACAGTCCAATATTTTGTTCTTAGCCATTCTTGGGTGTTTTTAGCTGTGTTTCAGGTCATTATCTTGGTAATGGCTAACTGCTGTCATATAAACTATCATCAATCTTCATCCTATTTAGCCTGACAGTGTTTTCCCAGTGTTAGATGAGACACTTTTCTATTTGAGTGCCATTACACAACATTAAAAAATAGAAGAGGTTAAACAAGGGGTCAAACATTTGTAACAAGGGGGTTAAACAAAGGTCCCTCTGAGAAGACCTTTCTCCATAAAAAAAAAGACAACTTGGCTGAATTACACCTTTCCTTATAAACTGAGCTACTGTATATACTTTGGCTTCCCTTTTGTGATAAAAGATGCCACTTGCATGTCATTCCAGGAAGTTGTGTTGTCACTCATTAGATTTCAGGCTCGCTGAGTCGACAAAATGAGGCAAGTCAACTGCAATGCTGGCAGTGGGCTCCATGTTTTTGACTGCTTCTTGTACTCTTTTTGCACCACAGTCTTAGAACTGCACTAGAACCACAAGCATTTGCTGTAACCCTAAAACAGCCATTCTGTTAAATAGTACTCTGCGCAGGACTGGAATGAGAAGTCATAAAATAAATTTGTTTAATCATCAGGTGTGTTTTGGTGTCTGGTTTTAGAGCTACACAATGTTTAATAATACTATGTACATAGTTGTATGTACAAATTAGTCTCACCTGACAGTGAAAATGTGTAACAAATAAAATATTTGTTGCAATCATAGATCTCTGTTTCCATTGGAATCTGCTCTAAATGACTTGACATATCTTCCAGGTCAAATAAAAATAAATACTGTTGCCTAGGTATAGGTATTAAAGGTCCCATATCTTAACATTTAGAGTTATATCTGTAGCACTTCTATTAAAGACTCCTGTGAGGGTGCTGGCAAAACGGCACTATTGTGGTGCAGTGGTTAGCACCTCCACCTCACAGCAATACGTTTCTGAGTTTGATCAACACTGGACTGGCATTCAGCATGTCTGTGTCAAGTTCCATGCTGTCCCCGTGTCCACGTGGGTTTCCTCCAGGTGCTCTTGTTACCCCCACTATTAAAAATAAGTAAATTAGCTTGATTGTGTATGTGTGTGTGTATGTGTGTACTGTATGTGTGTGTGTGTGTGTGTGGGTGGGTGGGTGCTGTTGATTTGCAGCCTTAAATCAATTTTCCAACAGGGATCAATAAAGTGCAATAATGAGATTTTTTTTTTGTCTTTGCAAAAGCCTCTTTGCAACTCTGCTCTAATTTCACTAAGATGTGTTGTGAACACCCACGTAACTCACAAAAACACATGGCATGAAGCAGGATATGAAACCCAGTGTCTTGTTTGGGTTTGGTGGTACCACTGCGGTCATCTGACTACTTCACCTATGGTTTTACCCTTTAATAACATCACCTGGCATTTACGTTCATTTTCTGACATCTCCAGATATTGCGTTCAGTGTCTAGTATTGCCGCAGGTAAGTTAGACCGGAGTAAATTATTTCCTGTGTGCTTCAGGTACCCACGTCAAAGGGCACATTGCAAGCCTGCCTAGCATACCAAAGGCTTGGACAAAATGACTGATTTTAATATACTGGGAATGAGAACAGGTTGGTGTAAATGTCTTTATTCAAAAATTTCTTTTATATGGCTTATATTTACCAAAAAGGAGAGTTAAACACCACAATTTTAGGAAAAGTGCAAAACTGGGGGGCCTTATTATTTAATTAAAACAATCATTAACAATAGAAAAACAGCTGCGGCTAAATTTGACCCACTGGTTGTTTTAAAGGATACTTAAAATTGAGGCATTTAAGGGCCCCTTAAAAAAGAGATACACTTTTGGATTTTCATCCAACTTGGCTTGTTAAGATGACAAAACAAAAACAAAAAAACAAAAAAAACCTTCACAACACAATGCTCACTTTCACAACACATTGTTATAAAGTAAAAGATTGTGAAAAATTTGCCGAAAAATATGAGGTTGTCAAATAATGGAGATGAACTCAGTGTACAGCATTAAAATCAAATTCCTTCTGTAAATACAACCTCTGTGTTCATTTTGTTGTTTTACTTGTGCAGCTTTGGTTTATTATGTACATTTTGAACACACAGGCATCATGTTAAAAACTAGAGTCTGTGGTTATTCTTCATCCTCAAAGGTGTAGGTTTTATTTGAATACTGATGTGGATATTTTTTGTCCGGCAGCTCTGGAAATTATGAATGATGGATATTTTATTTTCCATTTATGGTTAACTGTTAATACAGAAATGAATGTGTGATGCATTACCAAAATAATTAACAGGAATAAATGAATAAAAAAACAATACAAATTACCAAAATTGAGCCAAATAATCATGATTATTACAGAAAGTACAAAAATAAGCTAGAAAAAAAACAACTGATGACCCATTAAAAAAAGGCCATGTGACACATTTTGGGTCTGATCCTGAGCTTGGAAAAGGCAGTTTTAGAAAGACTAAATTATTATAATTATTATAATTAAGCATACACTCCAGATGAAAAGTATTCACACCCTTGGATATTTTAACTTGCATTGCATTATAAATTGAGTCATTACAGCTTTTCAACATGGCATAAAGCAGTTGCTGTTTACACAATTTCTTCATCTCAGCAGCATCTCAGCATACTTAAGCAAAATGGACAGTGACAGACTAGTAATGATGGACACTTCTGTACCATGAACAGCAACACAGAGTAATGATAGATTCTTCAGCACCATGGACAGCAACAGATGATTAATGATGGACACTTCAGCACCACAGACAGCAACATAGAGTAATGAAAGATTCATTACCACCATGCAAAGCAACAGACAATTAATGATAGACACTTCAGCACCATGGACAGCAACACATACTTGTGGCAAATGGACAGTGACAGACTAGTAATGATGGGCGCTTCAGCATTATGGTCAGCAACAGGCGAATAATGATAGACACTTCTGCACCATGAACAGCAATTTAGACTACTACAAAATTTCATGTAAATTTTGAGACTGCACCAGAAATACCAATTGCCTTTAAAAATTCAAATAGTTTGTGCTCCATTTAAACTTTGAATCATGTACCTATATTTAAGTATAATGAAGTTATGTGGCTGAAATTGGGTGAATTTTGTTACTTTTTTTACTGCTTCCCATAGGAAATACATGGGAAAATTTTGTCTGTTTTTTTGTTATTTTTTGGCCATCATTCAGTGAATCACTTAAACAACTACCGTATTTTTCGGGTGATATGTTGCTCCGGAATGTTCGTCGCACGTGCCAAAAAAGTCGTATAAGTCGACCTGTTCTCCAGAGCATATAAGTCGCTCTGGAGAACAGGTCATATTTGTTCGGGAATGCGCTTCAAGCGCTCAACCGGGCAGCCGGGTGGCCGCAGGCTTGATGCCAGAAGCAAGAGCTCGCGGCTTGCCTCCCCGCCTCACTGGGTAAGTGATGGCGCCGACACGTTCGGTGTTAAGCTGATGGCAGGTATGGTTGTTACCGGTAATGTCTACATTTTAACTTGTCAGTAATACAGATGCGGCAGATACAGGTACACAAGCCTAAAATGACCTCTAGCGGCTGTCAGTGTGACAAACACCCAATACTCAAAATAATTTAATATATTCGTCGCTCCGGTATATTTGTCGCTCCCCTAGCCAGACTGTGCAAAAAACCTCGACATGTAATCCGGAAAATACAGTAATAACACACCATTCCTAGACACATTTCTATATATAATTTGTAAGGGTTTTCTCAGAGCCCCAGGACATGAAATTCAGCAAAATTTGTACGGAATAATTATAATAATAATAAACGTATCGAATAATAATGCGTTGAAGACATAGCTCACCAAAGATAGACAATAAAACAAGTCAGACATGTTCAAGGGGGTGAATACTTATGCGCTTATTTTTTTCCCATTATATTATCAATTAACTGAGATTTCTTGGTAGAAATCTGTTTTCTTAAGGCTGTTTTTTTGTAAATTCTTGTCAAAAAGCATAATTATATTGGTAATGATTCAATTTGTGATGTAATAAAAGCTGAAAACATCCAAAAGGGGGTGAATGTTTGCCACAGACAATGTTTATTTAGCAATAAGGAATATGGCAGGAGCTATACAGTTAAAAACAGGCTGGATTGTGCCATTGACCTCTAAAACACACAGTGATGCAGCTTGGGTACTTTTGATACTGTATTCATAACCATGCACACCTGGCTCTGATCTGTATTCCAGTTTTTATCACCTGGCTTCATGGGATTATTGCACCCTTTGAAATGACTATCATATGGATACGTAGATTTTAAACACAGATTTTAAACACGCTCTGGATCCCGCATCGGTCTGTTTCCATCTCACTCTGTGGTCTGTAAACCGTCTGTGACAGTGGAAGTATGTCAGACGAGTACAAATATGATGTGTGTGTCACATGTGTTGGATGTATCATCTAAAGGTAAAGCTTCATGTCAACACTTATCATGAGCTGAAGGTAAAGGACAGAGAACTGTGAGCAACGTAATGAAGACCAGTGTAGATTTCAGGAGTGGAGGAAGTAAGATGTGTATTTGACCTCAGGAGAACAGAATAAAATCACATTTATTTAGTCCATTATGGGTTCATTTTTATCCATATTTTTCAATTATATTGTTCATTCTTTCATACATTTCAATTCATTTTTCTTCAGTTTTGGGAGAATAGTTATTTTTTGTAAAAATGTGTTCATTTTTTAATGTTTTATTCATTTTATTATTATTTTTCTTGAGTTTTTCATCATTCATTAATTCATTTTGTCACATTAATTTTATTGTTTTATTCTAATTGTGTTAATTTTTCTGATTATTCGGTGATTTTTTTTGTTCTTTTCAATAATTTTCTTAGTTTGCTAACTTTCCTGATTATTTTGCTAATTTTTACAATTGTTTTTTGTTCAGTCTTTTGTAATTTTGTTCATTTTTTATCTTGATTAAAATATGATTCATTTTCTTCACATTATATTTTAAGTACTGTAAGTGATACGTTTTCATTTCATAACTTTCATTTCTAGGATGATTTTGTGTACATTTTTTTTCTTGGTTATTTTCTTCATTTCCCCCCCCTTTTTATTTATTTTTGTTCATTTACCTCATTATTCTGTTCATCTTTGTTTTTTAATTTTTCTTGATCATTTTGTTTTTTCATATCATTTTAATCTTTTTTGTTGATGCAAGTTCTAATTTGTTGATTTCTTGATTATTGTGTTGATTTTTCAGATTACTTTGTAGATTTTTATTTTAATATAGTTCTGTGTTGCTTTATTGATATCGATTCTTATTTAGATTACTATGTTCATTTTGCTTCTTATTATGTTCTTTTTTTAAATTTCACTCCAGATTAAATTCATTTCTCTTCATTTCCTTTGTTTCCTTGTTTTGTGTATTTTTAAATTCTAATATACTTCATTTTTTCAAATTGTTCTTTTTACTTTATGGACATTTCTTCTCATTTAGATTATTTTGTTTATTTTGATTTTAATATAGTTCATTTTGATCATTTTTTAAAATTTTGGCTTCGTTGACATTGCTTCACATTTAGATCATTTAGTTCATTTTGTGTCCTGTTTTCTTCATTTCTCCACATTTTCTTGACTGTTTTGTACATTTTACTTCCATTTGTCCTAATTTTCTTGATCACTTCACAGTTTTTTCATTCACTATTATTTTAGTCATCTTCCCCCTTTCTTTGTTCACTTTCCTTATTATCCTCTTCATTTTTGTTGAATTTCATATTTTAGTTGTTCATTTTTTACCTATTTTGTAAATGTTGTTTATTTTTTGGAATGTGTGGTTCATTTTGGTTCCATATTGTGGATTAGCTTCTTTTTTCTCCCTCATATAAATTTGTTTATACATACTATTGTACTTTAAATTTAAGGAATAAGATGCATTGCAGTGATATGATACAAGGATTTGCTTTCAGCTAAAATGTGAGATATGGTTTTGGCTCCTGAGCTGAGAAAGTTGAGTAACACTAGTTAAAATAATCAAGTTTATTGTTGAACTTGCTGGAGAAGTTGTTCCACTCAAGAACAAACCCCAGAGCTGAGAGCAAACAAATCTGATTAGAGATAAAGAGGGTCTTTCTGTGAGGCTGCAGTCTGATAATAACTCCTTTCAAATAGCCATTTTGTCTCTGTCTTCTTCCAACCATCAAGTCCTATGCAATTTGACATTTAGGAAAGCACAAAACCCTCCTTCTATGAATCAAACTTGTTTACTTACAAAATTGGTAACAGAAAAGAAGTGTCCTGAGTGAACCTAGGAATTCTCTCCACGATTCTTCTCGGTTTGCAGGTCAGGTGTTCCTTCAGGGACTGAATGCATTAAAAAGTAATCTATTAAAAAAATATAATAAAAATAAGCAAAAAACAGCCAAACACAGAGTTTTAAGAGAAAGTCTTAATATCCTGCCTGCAGGACGTGTTGAATGAAGCATCAAGGCAACAATAAATAATTTGGCTGTTTGTGCACTTGAAATTGAAATTACAGCCAGTGGCAAGGTCTACATGATTACTACATTCTGAGTTCATTAAAACATAATTAACCCAAATATGCCTTTAGAGATATTTGAGTCAGCATGTGTGAACTGTTTGCCTTCGTGTTGAATTACCTCCTGCCTTGAATAACAAGACAATTTTCTGCAAGACACTTTGACATCTTGTAATAAAAGGAGGTTGAAAATGAGATACTTTCCTCTAAAAGTGAGATACATAAAGAGAAGAAACCAATCGTTATTTCTTTCTAAAACACCCTCAAGGTTTAGCCTTCACAAATTACAAGGAAAGTGAACTTCAGTGCAAACTCCCTAAGTACAGCTGCATCGGTGTTATTTCCTTTTATGCAGTTGCAAGCAAGAGCAAAACTGGAGAAGACAGACCGCAAGAGAGGGAATTCAAGCATTTTACATATCACACATTCATTATATTATTCAGAGTAGCTTATGTCTGCACAGAGAACAAAATAAAGATGAGCAGAGCGTCTGAACATCTTTTTTTTTTATTTCAGATGGCAACTGTATCCCTTAAAGGCAAATTATGCAACGTTTACCCCATAAAACAATGTATAGAGCCATACAATAATAACCACTCTCAGTCATAACATCTGTGTGTCAGAGTATGGTGGTGAATGTACCTGCTCAGACCTTCGCCTGTGTCTGCACCTTTTATTTTATTTGTATTTTGCCATGGTCGGGATGCTAGAGGGTTTTGGCTTGTAGCTCATTGGACAGTAAGCGTTTAGCCCTCAGCCAATGAAAACATGTAGGCGTGGCCGTAGCGAACAGATTCACAACTGCTCCGAGCAACAGCAGGCATAGCTCCAAAGAAACCAAGTGCAGTGAAGCAAAACCCAAGTGGACAAAGCTCTTTCTAAAGCCAGACTAGATTTGGGACTGGCTTTTACACGCTGGAGAACACTCAAGGAGAGGATGGGATTGAAAAGTGATGCAGAGTCAGGCTGTTTTCTTCTGGACAGGTAAGTGCCAGTCGCGGTTAGCAGAGTTAGCTTGTGAGCATTTTCATTACAACGCAATATTCTGGCAACATTATCTTAAATTGTAAATGAGCAAATACTATTGTCATCAAGTAAATATCTTCACGTCTTCTGAACTAACAGATGGGGTTTGTAGTACTGAATTTCATCTACTGAATTTTATTTTTTGTGCGATGCCGAAGCTATGCAGCTTAACTCGGCAGAACGAAACACGCAAGGTCACCTGAGTTCACACGTTTGTCTGTAACTGTATAATAAAGCTCTACATAGCTAACGTTGTTAGCCATTTTTCCCCATTAGCCAGCTCAGTAAAGTGAAAGTCACATGAGTAGGTCACCGGTGACTTCTACATTTGTGTGCAACTGTAAATTCGAGAAAAATGATACACACCTCAGAGCTGATGAGACAATATGCTCAGATAATGGGCTGAAACAATGGGTTGAAAATTGAAGAAGACTGCAGGAGGACAAAACAAAAGGAATGAGAGCTGAAGAAGAGGAGTGTGCTTAGCGTAAAGAAAGAAAATAGTATCAAGGAGAAGACAAAATGAAATAGTCTCTGATTCCTGGACAAACTAAAGAGAAGAAAAGCACCAGATCTCTGGAGTGGAGACCGAGCTGCTCAGATCCAATGACTCTCACCTGTGAGGAAGCGCTAACTCAAGCTAAGTGATCAGTGGCCTCTCAGCTCTCGAGGCTTCTTTTCTTTCTCCTGCTTTTTTCCTTTTTGCCCAAAACAATGCCTGCCCTCATAAAACCCACCTCTCACCAAAGAACATTTCTACACCGACATTTATCTGGACACTTGGACCTTTGGACAATTCCCAGCCCCTCTCCCTCTGCTACGCTCACACACACCCATCTACAAGGAGTTCATCATGGGACTAACATTTCATTTAACTAATGGACTTTAATTGATTTATGGACTCTCATGGACTCCAGATAATTGTGTTGTGCATTTGACAATTTAATTGAAGTTAAACTGTTCTGCAATTGAGATCTAATTTTGAATGCATTTTGTGCTATTCCTTCTTGAATGGTGATGTTTGTGACAAAGAAAATGAACATGAAATCTAATGTGTGATGAGTTTTTCCTATGTTTTTTGTAGTGTGACTTATGAGATACCAGGGTAAATTAATATTTTCTTAATTTTTCCCCAACTGGGGTATGGAAACTTAAAGTGACAGGCTAATTCCTGTCTGGTGCCCAATATTCAGTTTAGCTTTACTAAGCTTTTAACCCAGCCACGCTACAGAAGTGGCACCCAGTGTGTGGCACCAACCCACGACCCTAATATTAAGACTCTCATGCTCCACCAACGTAACCACGCCACAACATGGTAAGTATTTCAACGTGATTTTGCAGGTTGTTGCGCCCTGTTATATGTATGTAAACCTATTAACCAGACCTACTGTACGTCCCTCACCGTAATGAGGTGCTACATCGCTAGTGACATCTAACGGAGGCAGCGTCTACGTCTAAGTAGCATGCTTACTTGTATAATCTCTCTTTTATAGTTACCAAAAGGACTCGGCCAGCTCAGTGCCGCATAAGTGTCTCTGTGTTCACTTTTTTCCTCCATTGGACATGCATTGCCTGATAGGTAGATAAAATTATCTAATACTAATACAGATAAAACTTTCAGTCAGCGGAAATACTGCACTGTGCAACGATGTTTACACACCATTTACCGTGACATACCATGTTGATAATTACTGCTTATGAAGTTGAGGCTTTAAGTCACATGTTATTGTTAGAACATTGACTCAGATATGTGAAGTCCTGTCTGTATTAGAACTGCTGGAGACCCACTGACTAACATCAAAAGACGGCGTTGCACAGATCATGCCTCACAAGAGCTCATTTCCTCCCTTCCACTTTATGTGTATGACAAAAAACTCAGTTTTGGTGCATATTCTAAGCACTGCAATGGTCAAAGTTCTGTTGGAGGGTACATTATCAGGGGGGTTGTGCAGGAAAACTGTGAGATTAACATTGTTTGTGTTCAGCACCTCAAACATATCATCTTTTCACATAATATTTGGGCTTTTACTGAAATACATTTTTTCTGCTGAAGTGATAGGGGCTGTCATGAAACACTGTGTAGTGGAATTAGCTGGGCTTTAGCTTTTTGTGTGTGCATATTTGTAGTGGATGTTATAGTTTTGCTGTAGATGTGGCTCTCCTGTCAACTTGCTAGTGTCCATATTGCTCTTGTGAAAAAATAGTGAAGTGTCAGTGACATTGCCATTTGTTCAATATAAGTGTTAAAAAAATTTTGTTTTTTCAAGATGGCAAATAGAAAAGCTTACACAGGTGTACGTAAGAGTAATAGTCTGTCTGTTTTGCAAAATGTCCAGAGTCTTCAAAATCAGGCCCAATCAATGGAGCTTGTAGGCTGTGAAAAGCCCAAAGACATACAGCTGCATTCCTGACCTCCAGAGGAAAAATTTTGGGCAGGAGGTTGTCATCCTAATGATCCTCGTTGATTTGTATAACGATCTGCCCCTCATTCACCCGTCTTAGTGTCCAAGTTTGATAGTTTTTCTCTTGTATTGTGTTTTGTATTTTATAGAACTTGCCTTACCTTATATTCTAAAAATAACCTGTCACAGGCGAAATCTGCGAAGTAGATTCCTATGGAAAAGCTCACTCCGGCCAATGGATTATTCGCACAATGAACGCGACACTGGAACGGATTGAATTTGTTAACCGGGGCACCACCGCATTTGTTTTAAGGCTGTAAAACCTCTCACCACACACTTTATACACTATTCTCAGACAGGCATTCACATTTTCTCACATTTCTCTCTAATTTAAACACTCTCAAAATTCAAACCTTTGTAGATTTTAAATAAAAAATAAGTACAGTATTATAGAACTAAAGCTCAAAACCTGTTTTCAGGCCCATACATTTGTTTGACAAACAAAAATAAACAAATGCTTTCCTACAAAAAAAAAAACATGATGGCCTCCAGAAACAACAAATTTAATTTCAACGATTAACCTACGAAGCTGGACACACAAGAAACCACCAATAGTGACCCACGCGTCACAACCCCCCCTTTCCCCAGTGGCCCCGGCGCTACTCCACCGTAGCGACCCCCTCCGATGAAGACCCTTGTTGACACCGTGGGCCTCCGTCGGAGAGAAAACCCGCAAACACACAGCACTTCAGAATCACACCGCCAGCGATTGAACACTCATGCAAGCCTGAAAACACTCGACACTGCACAGCACAGGAGACACAACACGGAGGAGATGACTGACAATGGCCTTAGCCAATCAGGATGCAGAACACAA
>JAQQAE010019727.1:0-10856 GCA_029823295.1 Pseudamia nigra | reverse complement strand
GGGTGATCTGAAGAGGGCTGTGCACAGGAGATGCCCTCACAATCTGTCAGATTTGGAATAGTTTTGCAAAGAAGAGTCGGCAAATATTACCACATCAAGATGAATTAAATTAATGTTTGCCATGCTGTATTATCCACTGTATAGTAACATTAATCATTAGTAATGTAGCAGCCTACTTTTGAATGACAGGGTTCCTGCTATCACATGTTGTTAAAATATAACATTTACATATAAAATCAACTCCAGGCTTCCCAAATGCTGTAATAAATAAAGCGTTACTATAGAAATCTTTAGGGAGCTATTTATTTGTTTAAGTTTTCATTTAACTTTATAAGACATGTTGCTGAACCTGGGCGCTCCCTGCACTTTTTGTTATAATTTATGACAAAAATGTCTATTGTCTACAATTTTAAAAAAAAATCCTATAACATGTTGCAAATCTGAAAAGCTATTTAATAAACATATGCTTGAAGGAATTTAAATGAAGTTAAGTGTTGGAGTTTGTATTACCCAAAATTTTGACGCCAATATTTTCACTTTTACTGCAAATGAATATCAGTTCCAATTTCGGTTATCGACCTCTTTGTCTACTAATAATCGGTATAAGCCCTGAAAAACCATATCTGTCTATCTCTACTTTAAACATTCATGAAGATGGAAAATATATGGCTAACACTGATTCTTTTGTAACAGAACACCAGTCTGTCCCTTGTGAAATCCCTTGTTTGAAATACTTACAGTACATGATAGGTATCTTACAGTCGACAGATATCAATATAAAAATTAAAGGTTGACTGATTATCGGCGCCAATATTTGGAATTTTGACGTATATCAGTATTGGTGTTTTGTAAATCCGACAGGCTGATATCAAGAAATCAATTAAAAACTGGTTTATTTCGGCTCAGACGCTGCCACCCTTCTCTCTCTCTCTCTCCCGCCACTTCTGTCTCCAGCATTGTTCTGCCCACAGTGCCATCTGACTGGTTAAGCAAGCCACAGTATGCGTAAGTGAGAGAGCCACTGAAGCAGAGGCTGTCCACACACACACACACACACACACACGGCAGAGAGGGAAAGTTTTCTCGTGTGGAGAAGCTCCGCAGAGCAAACACGTGTCGAATATAAACACAGAAAACTCTCCCAAAATTGTAATATACATCCCAGTGCTCTATATCTCACAACTACTACTAACGTTACAATGTGCGACAGAATAACATAACAGCGGAGTAAACATTAACGACAGCTCTGCTAGCTCGTAGCACCTCCCGACATGTCTGAATTATTTGAAAGAAGGCTGCTAATAATATAACATTAGTTCGGCGGTCTGGCTCTAAATGTTCAGCAGACTGTGTATTAGCAATGGGGAAAATCTATGTAATGTGGAGAATAGTGTGCGTGTTTGCGTGAAAGTCACATGAAAAACTCTGCAGCTCACGACTACTACAATAACGTCTGAGTCGAGGAAGTCCATGCACTTCTGGAGCTATTAATTTTCCATTTGTTTAGTTAACAAATAGAAAACAAATAAACATGCTTTAGGCATTTAAATAAAGTTAAGTGTTTATATTATTCAACATTTTTACGCCAATTTTTTACACTTTTACTGCAAATGAATATCGGCTACAAATATCGGTTATCGGCCTCCTTAACTACTAATAATTGGTATCAGTCCTGAAAAACCCATATCAGTCGATCACTAATAAAAATATGAAATGATGTGCCAGCTGCTCACCACTGACAGATCTGCCTGGCACTCTAGGTCTGGGGGAAGTGCTACGCGTCTTTCCCTCAACACTGTCCAAGATGGGTCGTCCAAAAATGGCTTCCAGTTCTTTAGGGTCTGGAGGAGGAATGGGGTAGCGTCCGATTGACAGTTCAACAAGAGACAACCCCATACTCCACACATCTGACTGCACAGAGTAGTGGGTTCCCTGCAACCTCTCAGGCTACACAGTGAACAAGACACATAGTCAGAAATACAAAAGGTTACTTCCTGGTGATAAACTGTTACAACATTGAAGCAATTTTTCAAGTTTATGTACAATTAAGAAAATACAGAATTGTGTTTTTATATGCTAACTAGCCAAAAAAGTCACCACCTGAATTTAACAAAGTAAAGGGGTAAGAGCTTTCATTAAATAACTTTTAGATAAACTGTTCCATAGTGAAACATACACAATATATAGAGGATTCACTGGGACTACACAACTGGATAGCCTTAGGAAATAAAAAAAAAGGCTAATGTAGGCTAGGGAGCATCAAGACTTGTCTCTGAAGCAATGCAAAAAAGTTTGTGGTTTGAAGACAACAGATGTACCCTGCCCCAGAGTGACGGGTAAGAGAAGATGTAATGCACCCATCCTGCCTAATGATATCCCTACAAGTTTCTAGACACAGTTACTATGTTTCCATGGTCATTGTCCTATTATTCCAAATACAGTAATATACTAAATTTGACAACTGTCATATAAGCAGGTTGGATATTCAGAATTGGGTCTCTGAATAATGCCTTTTGAGAAAAAGGCATGTGGGATATGCAGGTATTATTACTTTTATCTGGACGTGTATGCAGCACATTTACAAAGTGCATCTCACATCATGAGTGTTAGAAACAAAGATCCTCTCTGATACAAATGGAAGTTCTGACATTAAGTCAACAGTGCAAGTCAGAGGGAAAATGCACCTACTTCAAAACATGACAGCAGTCATGAGATTCACAATTGATATAAACAAAGATCTAAAACTTGACTTTTTCAGGACCATATTTGAAAGAATAAAACAGAGGCTGAGTTCACACAGTCAAACATCTATCACAAGTGGAAAAAATACCCTGATTATATTCAGAGTACTGCATGAAAACAGAAATATTAGTGGAAGATTCATTTTCACTGGTAATGTTAACATTGTATCCTGAATGTTGTCTTTGTTGGAGTAAAGGGAAAAAGTCTGAATATTCTGGGCACGTAAATACAATCAATGTTATAATCTGAATTTGCTTAATTTGGTCAGGTTTAGGTTCAGCAACATTGTGCATCCCAAAATGACATCCGCTGATACCAGAATATACTAAATCACCCCATTCTTCCTGATGACAGAGATATTCTGTGATGACAATGCCAGAGTTCACTTCACTCAAATAGTCTGGACTTAAAGCCCCGTCACTCAACTTTACACTCCAACTCTCCATCAATACTAGCACTTGGTGAAAAATGAATGCATCTTTGGACAGAAATAAATTCTGTGACATTCCGTAAGCGACTCACAATGATGTCATGGTGAATTTGTGACCTTTTTTGGCCAAGGACCGTATTAAAAGTAGACACATGACAGACATTTGACTGGCTACGTGTCAAAACAAGGTAGAGGTCAAATTTTCAGAGTGCGCTTCATTGATATCAACGTACCGACATATACGATCTTGTCCCGACAAAGAATTGGCCATAGAGTCTATTAATTGCCCGCTCACACCAAAGTCACACAACTTTATCTCCCCCCGTGAGTTCACCAGGATGTTTGAAGGTTTCACATCTGAAAGTAAAATGCACATGGCAAAAGCGTCAACAAACTTATTAATAACACTGCAATTAATATTATGCCATAATTATCTTTTTAATAATTTGTAATGACCATGTTTGTAAGGATTAAAAAATAAAATCAAGGATTTTAAAGTTTGGATTTGCACACAAAGCATTCTCTAACTGTTTTTAAAATCATGAAATAAAAAAAATTAGTGAAAAAAAGAGTGTACCTCTGTGCATGATTTGGTGTTTTTCTCTTAAGTAGGCAAGACCTCTCAAAACCTATAGAAGGGAAATGAAACAAGACAGTACTCATAAATAATCTTCAATAACAATGAACAGCTACAAAAAATGTAATACAAAAAAGTAGTATGAAAAAATACTTACAGCAATGCTAACTTTGCCCAAAGTCTCCTCTGGTATCCGCTTTGCTTCTTTCAGCACTTGGTCAAGAGATCCACCATCCTGCTCAACAAATAAACCAAGAAAAGCAGACGACAGGTCAAGATACAGAGAAGCAAATGGTTCCAAATGAGGACATATTTCCCATTACTGTAATGTGCACTAAGTGGAGTAAACAATAATTCAGTAGTAAAACAATAAATCAAATGCCGAAACTACTTTTTTTCCCCAAAAATGAAATGTCTTCCTATGCAACCTATGGAACATTAACATTTGTAATTAGTGGGAGTAGAGATAATTGTTTTCATTATCCTTATGTCATATTTATTTTAACCCTTGTATTGCCTTCACTTATGGGAGTGGTAAATGGTTGATATGGTGTTCAACCTACACAACACCCACTCGGCCACCAAGGGGGTTCCACACATCCCAGCCTTTTCTTCAATTTCATCCAAATGCCATATAAGGATTAATCAATTGTTTACTCTCAATGTGTGAGAATGAGGAAAGAATGCCTGAACTTTTACATCTGAACAAAAAACACGTTTTGACTAGAACTTGAATCTGTTTTTCCCCACAAAAAGATTCCTTTAGTCCACTGCAAAATCCTCAATATCTGAGCATTATTTTCTGTTTTAAGTGCCGAATATTAATTCCCTTCACTACTTCTTCCTCCCCTAATGTTTTATGTTTGGTTAAATTAACATAAGATACACCGTTGACTGGCTGCTGTTTAAAAACACAGCTTCAAATGAGGTATTTCTATTTCGCATATTTCGCCTTGAATAAGCTGAAGGTGAAAACAAAATACCACACCTATTACAAGGTCTCCTACACCTAACATAGGCCATGGGCACATAAAATTAGAGGATGACCGATTATCGGCTCGGCCAATTATCGGTGTCGATATTTGGAATTTTGATGTATATCGGTATGGGTGTTTTTTTATATCCGACGGGCCAATATGAAGAAATCAATTTAAAAACTGGGTTATTTCGACTCAGCCACCCACCCCTCTCTCTCTTCTGCCGCTTCTGTCTCCAGCATTGTTCCACCCATGGCACTACGGTATCTGATTAGTTAACCAAGCCACAGTATGCGTAAGCCATGTGTGTGTGTGAGGACACACACACATGGCAGAGAGGTAACGTTTTCTCGTGTGGACAAGCTCCGGAGAGCAAACACGTGTCGAAGGTAAATGCAGAAAACACTCCAGAAATTGTAATGAACATCCCATCTGCAGACTATGTATTAGCAATGGAGAGAATCTAGGGAATGTGGAGAATTGTGTGTTTGCATGAAAGTCACATGAAAAACTCTACAGCTCATGACTACAACAATAACTTGTGAGTCTAGGACCCATGCATTTCTGCACCTATTTATTTTCTATATATTTGGTTAAATAAACATGCTTTAGGCATTTAAACCAACTTAAGTGTTTGTGTCATTCAACATTTGTATGCCAATTTTTACACTTTTACTGCAAATGAATATCGGCTCCAAATATCGATTATCGGCCTCCTTAACTACTAATAATCGGTATCGGTCCTGAAAAACCTATATCGGTCGGTCACTACATAAAATACATAAAAAGAGGCAAAGTAATATTGCATTGTGTTGGGAATGAATACATAAATGCACTATGTTTATTATCTTAATCATCCACAACACACAGTCGCCCTGTCCTCTTCTCTCACCATGTGTTCCATGCAGATGCTGATCTCTCCATCGCTGTAAAATGCGCCATAGAAGCCAACGATGTAGGGAGAGTTACACTCATGCGGCACCTGAAGCTCTTATGATCTGATTTCTGACAGCAGGTTTAATTTCCAGATGAATGAGCTGAACAGAAAAGAAACCTTTGTTACATTAGGTGTGTTTTCTGTTGACAAAAGGCTTATAGCAAGGGTATTCAACCATTGTCACAAAGGGCTAAGACACTGCAGGTTTTCTTTCCAGCCACTCACTAAAGCAGGTGCTTTCACTGACGACCAATCGGCAGGAAGAAATTCAGTGAAATCACCTGCTGAAGAGACTAGTTCGAAAGAAAAAAAGTGTAGTGTCTCACTCCTTTGTAGCAACGGTTGAATACCCCTAGCTTATGGAGTCATGGAATTCCCAACACCCTACCTTTCTGGCCATGATTATTCCTGAAGGTTTGTGGCACTCCTTGTTGACTACTCCTCCATTGCCAGCACCTAACTCACATATTCGTTGGAAGTCATCATCTTTCAGTTCACCTACTTTGGCTTTCTGGGTGAGGAAAGCTTCTAACCTTTTCTTCTGCTGTTCATCTAGATCAGCTCTTCCAGTACTTTAAGTGCTTCTACACTGGCTCTTGGAAGACACAGACAAAGAAAAAAGTCAGTTTTAGGAAATAAAAATGGCTGACACTGGTTGTAATATAACATAAATCTGTTTGATCTGCCCCCCGACCCTCACGAGGATTAAGGGGTAGAAAATGGATGGATGTTTGATCTGTGGAATAACTCACTCAGAAGAAAGATCAGTGTTGGTGGAGGTGGATAATCCATCACCGGTAGGGACAATATTTAAGGGCACCGGTTTCTTTTTAGGTCCCATGCTCAGTTGAGAGTCTGTAACCTCTACAGGTTCAACCCCTTTACCTTGATTGTGAAATGACTAATAATAATAAGGTGTAATAAGTTATACGTAATGAGGATTAATTACCATCTCTTACGGAAACGTCTGGAATTTTGACAGGCATTGCCATTTGTATACTACCAGTACAAACATCTATCTCAGTTACTAGCTTTATAGGCACGTCAACTATTACTGGCAGTCTTTTTCACCGCCGCCTAAGATTAATTAACTCTTGTGATTTACGATGTGATAAAGAAAATTACAGACTGCTGCAATGAATGGAGAAGTATAGTGCCAGTTACCTAGTTTTCCAAACAGCTTGGTTAGGTTACTCGTTTGAAATGATGGGACGTGTTAGTGGTTATACTGGTTAGCACGATAACTAGCATTATGATGACCGCACTAGCATCAAATAAGTGCATTTAAACATCTCATTACTGAAACAGCAAACAAAATATGTTCAGTACCAGAGCCATCACCAGCTGCTCTTCACTGTAGCGTACAGGCTAACTTCATCTGGCTAGCTGTTGCTGCGTGTTACCACATTTAAAACGTAACGCTAGCTGATAACAAGTGATTGTTTTACTCTACAAAAGCTTCCAGTGCTGTTTCCCCAGCCCGCTTTTCAGCTGCAAATGCAGTCAAATGAGGGGCTGTAATCTCAGCCCGTCTTGCAGCTGGCAGGTGTGTTACTGCTGAGAGGGGCCAGGTTCGGGTCTCGGTGCGGTACCAGAGACTGGCCTAGCAGCAGCGTACGCCACTATGTGTGATGTGGGATCAATCTCGCGATATTTCAGATATTGACAATCAACTGGAGGATCCAGTGCTGCCGATAATGAGCTTATTTGAGGAGTACTATACACAGTACAATCCTGCGTTTCCTAAACTGATTTCGCTGCATTTTAATTAATTTTTCTTGAAATTTTGATCATTTTGTTTGCTTGTTTATGTGCTTATTTTAGCTTATTTTCTCCACTTTTGCCCTTATGGTATTTTCTTCATTTCTTGCTCATTTAGTGGAGTCCGTTGTTGATTTTATTTTCGTTTCCTTGATTATTTTGTTAATTTATTATTCATTTGTGACTCATTTCATTGCTTATGTTGTATATTTTACAAGTACCGTACAAGTACATTGTGACAAGAAACAGTTAGGTAAAGACTGTTAGTCGTTACTTTAAGAAATGAAGGCCAGTCTAAAAACTCCCAAGAGCTTGTGTGTCCTCGAGTGCAGATGCTAAAACTGTGATGAAATTGGCTCTCATGAAGACCATCCCAGGAAAAGAAGACCAAGAGCTACCTTTGCTGCACCGGACAAGTTTATTAGAATTACCTGCCTCAGAAATCGCAATTTATAGCACATCAGATTACATATATCATAAATGCCTCAAAGTTCAATAGGAGTGGAGTTAAGGTTTTCAGGTTTTTTTCTTGTATTTATGCAACTTAAACAATTTCATTTATGAAAACACAGTCCTAATACAGTGGCTTCAAAAAACTATGACGATGCTCAGCTGTTGCTGTGAGTTTCTTCTCAGCAGAGGGCGCTCTTGTCCACTTCGTTACAGTCTCCACTGGCATTGGACTGTGCTGGATTCAGCCCCTTTGCAGAGCAACAGCTGGAGGGCAAAGGCAGAGAAAAACACAGTCACATGTAGATAAAGGTGTCTTTCAGTTTTACTATGCACAGACATTTTAGAAAACTGAACTGTTGGAAGTGATCAACATAAAATAAAAATCCTCTGCTGTGGAGGAAGTTTGTATTTAGCCTCAAGCTGTCTTTCCTTGTCTTTAACAGGGAAAGCCAACTTGAGATACAACTTACTCACATTCAAAGACTTGTTCAATGCTTTCTTTGAAGACTAGCTTAGCCTTTTCTCCCTCTTTGTTCCCATTCACTCACATGTTAACCCCTCTGATGGGTTTGGCCTGGTTGATAAGGTCAGGAAGCCTGCTGTTTCTGGTGTCAGGCAGAAACACTGCGACCACTGCAGCCGTAATACTGATTGTGCCAAAAACAACGTATGGAAGGATCCTGCTGTAAGCACCTAAAAACAGGATTCCATGTTCAATGCACAGGCTTCTAGAAACGAATAGAATATGGAAAGATAAACAAAAGACAATGTGCATAAACAATGCTTGCCTAAATAGACAACATATGGACAAATTATGGAGCCCAGGCGTGCAGCTGCAGAGACGGACCCTAAGCCCATATTCCTGACCACAGTGGGCATCAGCTCAGTGAAGATCACATAGATGGAGCAGTATGCACTAGCCACACCCATCTTTCCCAACATGGCCAGTGCCAGGACCATGAGATGCATGTCTGAAAAACAAATAGCTATGAGACAACACATATCCAATTTTTAAAATGCTTTTAGTCATTCCAAATTCAGTCAGTAAAAAAATGCACCTTCAGGAACCAGTTTGATTATTAGAAGCATGAATCCAGAAAAAACCATTGTGGAAAAGAGGAGAGTAGGCCGCGGTATCCTTTTCACCACCAGCCACGCAGCAACATATGCCATGAGGTCAATGGCTGCAGAAAGGAAGCAGTTCACGTACACATTCCCGTTCAGGTTACTAGTATTGAGAGACAGGCCATAGAAGACCATGGAGGTGGCCAACCTAGATAACAAAAGAGTAGATGAACATTAAAATAAACCTGTTTAAATGATGCAGTGATCTCAAAAGCATTTTTACTACGAAAGGCTCATGAAGAGTTCAAATCCTACCGCTGCTGTTTAATCTTGTTTATTTGTTGCAGCTGTTTTAAGTTGATTTAGTTTGCTTTTTTGTTAACTTTGAGTGAGGTTTTATCTATTTATTTACTTTTTTGTTTTGAAAAATGACAAGAAACAAGTCAATTATTTGACATTACCATATAAAAAGACCCATCAATGTAATATTCCTCATGTTAGGGGTGCGAAACAGGTCCACATAGGTGTACGTCCACTTTTTTTCATTTTCAGTTTGCTGAATCGTTTATGAAAAGAAAAACAATTATATAATATTGAATTAAAATGGAAAAAGGATGACATTTAATATGTTTTTTGGGTTTTATTTTTATTTTATAAATTGCATGGCAGTGCACAATCAATTTTATACATTGAAAAATATATAGCATAAATACCATTAGGTCTGAGGTCTCACTGGCTTTAAATATGATGTCAGGAGCAGGAACTCTATTCTTTTTAGCAGCTTTGTGTATCATAAGCTCAGCTTCCTCCACTCTGCATTTCTGCAGAAGCCACCGTGGGGACTCAGGAATCAACCTGAATAGAAGGGGAGACAAATAGCTCAGACAACATTAAATTAACAAATACAGCATAAACATATAGTCCAGTGATCAATAACAAGGAGACATTCTGGCCTGCAGAATATAAATACACTTAAATTAAGCTGTAAGGAAACATGGTGGCCTAGTATTTAGGATTTATAGCTTATTGCAGGTTTTTTTCATATTAAAATAATTCTGAAACTATGATATCAGTGGCCTCCAGTGATACCGCTCAGCTTCCTTTCCAGTCCTGACCTCATACACCTTTGGTGTAAGTTAGGGGACCCTAGACCTCCCTATTCAAGAGTTACTATGCTAACAATCCAAAGTTTAATGATGCCTGCCCACCCACTGCCAGTTAGACAACAAAACCCTTTCAGCCTAGAAGCTGAAATGAAAATAAAGTAAATTAGGAGTCATTTACTAAATCTAGGTATGTGTCTCAACCTTTGGGATCCAATGCTGACAAATCATCTGTGTATTTGTGAGAACACAACCTGCAGCAGTTTTTTAAAAATCAGAACTGTGTAGAAGAGTGTAAAAAGTTAAAATTAAATTTGATTAATATTTCTGACAAACTCATGCACTGTGATGTTATATTTGTATACTAACTGAGTTCATCACCAGTAAACTGCCTCCTGTTTATGGTCTCTATTATAGTCTGATATGATGCTGTGTATGATGTGTTCAAGTGCACTTCATAAATTCAATTCAATTCAATCTTTATTTTTACAGCGCCAATCATAATCGCCAATTATCTCTAGGCGCTTCACAATTTGAGGCCGAAACCTCATGACTATACAGAAAGTAAACCCAACAGAACCACTGAGAGCAAGCTAAAGGTGACGGGGGGGGGGAATTTCTTTTAACAGAAGAGAAAAACCTCCCACAGAACCGGCGGCTCAGGTTAGGCGGCCATCTGCCTCGACCGGTTGGGGTTAGTGGACAGAGCAGAGACAAAAGAAAAGAGTAGCAACAGAACAACAAACAACAGAGACACTGGTGACGTCCACAGACACCGGACCGGTCCAGAACCGGCAAACACACAGCCAGG
>JAQQAE010019726.1:0-10856 GCA_029823295.1 Pseudamia nigra | reverse complement strand
GCAGTGAATCGAAACACCCACAAACACACACCTACACCAGGTGACACAGAGGGACGGGGCTGACAGGAGTCCTCACAACTTTTATTTGATTGTTTTGCATATTTGTAAATGATTATTTATTTATTTATTTAATTTGAACCTTTTTACTCCTTGCCATTGTGGTGGAGGAAAATATTTTGTTTATTTTGTCCATTTGTGTGAATTTTCTTGACATTTTTGATACTATTTGCTCATTTTGTTGCTTATTCTGCTGATTTTTGTTCAGTTTTGCTGTTATTTCAGTTTTGTTTCAGTTTTGTTATTTTTTTTCTTAACTTGCTTGATTATTTTGATCATTTTTGCTGTTTGTAGCTTAGTTTATTACTTTTATTGATTTACTTGATCTTTGTGTTCATTTTTAAATGAATATTTTGTCATTTTATTTGATTCAACCATTTTTTAACACCTACTCATTGAGGTGGAAAAAAGTTTTTATTTTCATCATCAAATGCAACTGAATAAGAGTAAAAAGCGTTCTGCAAAAGGACTACTCACTGAAATACTTTTTTAAAAGAAATACTACTCAAGTACACATGAAGGAGTAAGTGTACTTGAGTGCTACCTACCTCTGGTTAAAAACAGGGAGGATTTCACTGCCTGACGTCTTTAAACAGCCTCCTCAGACCTGTGTGTGTTATGACTTACCACCTAATACACAAGTAGCTGAAAACCTCCGTTACAACAGAGACCTTTACTCACAAGGCTCCAACACAATAGTCACTTTGTAATTCTTTAGAAGTTGGCAGTAACAAAGGCATTTCCATTACCGTGTACAACAATGCGGTCTAAAAGTGCAACAGACAGGGGTTTTGTAATTGATGTGTAAAAGGGGCACAAATACAAAACAGGACAATGTTATCACTGAATGTGTTTTTCTGAGAAGGGTTTGTATTTGAGAAACTGCGGCCGGTTGGGTTTTCAAGGACTTTGGAAACAAATTTGTTAGTATTAAAGCTCCAGTGTGTAATATTAAGAAGGATGTAATTGTATACATTGAATAGAATGTAGATAATTATATACGGCCTGTCAATGTTTTCTTTTCTTGTTTTTTCCATTCACAGTGACAGGCATCGAGTGTTGAGATGCATCACCATTATCTACTGCTGTATAATTAAATGTGAATTAAAAAGCCCAGAACAGACCAAACACAGGCTCTAACAAGTTCAGTTTTTCAATTCAATTTTATTTGTATAGCACCAATCATAATTGCCAATTATCTCTAGGCGCTTCACAATTCGACTCATGACTATACAGAGAGTAAACCCAACAGAATCACCACGAGCAAGCCAAGGGTGACAGGGTGGAGGAAAAACTTCTATTAACAGAAGAGATAAACCTTCATCAGAACCAGTGGCTCAGGGTAGGCGACATCTGCCTCGACCGGCTGGGGTTAGTGGACAGAGGAGAGACAAAAGAAAAGAGTAGCGATAGAACAACAAACAACACAGATACTGGGTGACGTCCACAGATATTGGACTGGTCCAGGGGGACATTGGGTAGGTGGAGGTTTCCAGTCAGTCAAAAAGTGCAACCTCACCAATATCACACCAAACTACACTCATACACCAATGAGCCATAACATTATGACCACTGACCGGTGAAGCAGTAATAATATCAATTATCTTTTTACATTGTGAGTGGGTAGGATACATGAGGCTGCCAGTGAACAGCGTAACAACCAAATTGTGATGGCAAGACAACTGGGTCAATGCATCTCCAAAACTGTAGGTCTTGTTGGGTGGTCCTGGTCCTGCAGTACCACAGAACGCCAATGAGGAAAGGAAGGACAACTGGATCTCAGTCTAGTAGAGTATCTAAGGGAACAAAGCATTACTACCACATAATGATATTAATGTTTGGTAGTAAACCCGAGACATGAGCTCTACCAGACCTCTGAAAGATGGAGTAACAACTGATAGTACATTACACATTAGACATTATAGTGACACATACCTGTACTTCAAATCCTGTACATTGTGAACTTGGACCTTCATGAATCTAACCTGTTTTGACAACATATTTCACAAGTGCTCAATTGGATTGAAATCTGGTTGTTCATCCCTAGACCACTTTTGTTGGGGTACTATCCACTGCAGACTAGAACACCCAACAAGATCTATAGTTTTGGAGAAACAATGACCCAGTGGTCTGTGGTCATCAGATGAATTCCTCAGACGATTTGAACTGAGCTTTGGTCCAGAGAAGATAGTGACCTTTCTGAATGGTGTTCACACGTGACTTCTTCTTTATATGATACAGCTTTAACTTATATTTGTGGATTGCGTGGTGTACTGTGGTCCCAGATAGGGACACCTGGAAGTGTTCCTAAGCCCATGTACTGTAGTGATTTCCGGTAGAGAATCATGTTTGTTTTTAATGCAGTGCATCCTGAGGACCCGAAGGTCACAACCATCCCATTTTGAGGTTCAACCGTAGTTCTGATTCCCTGAATATTTATGATATTATACACTGTAGATGGTGGGTAATTTAAAGTCTTTGCAATTTTACATTGAGAACATTTTGTTCCACAATTATTTAGACCCAGTTTGGCAAAGAATGGTGGACCTCTGCCCATCTTTAAATCTGGAGGACTCTGCCTCTGTAAAATGCCATCTAGAGAGTGTCAGAGAATTCTGTGGGTCATCTCAGCAGAAATAGTTTCTCTAAATTCTTGCTGATGAATTCAGTGTGGCCTGTATAACCTCTAGTGTGTCTTGATATCTCACATCTACTCATTTTACTATGTCTGTTTTCAGTCCAACACATCCTTTAACCGGGATGTGGTGAAGGCCGGGACTGGGAGACGTTTCCTCGGCGGTCTCCTTGATGACACGTCTTACTGCTACACCCTGGAGGTGTCCTTCTACAGCTACATGACGGCTGGCAGCACTGCTCCTGTGCCCTACACCGAGGAGACATGTATCTTTTCACACAGTGGATTCAGACAGTTTCAGCTCAACAGCAACAAGAGAAATGTTATTTCCCTGGGACCCAAAGGTAGAAAAATTCACTCTGAACTCCCGCAATGTACCTGTTTTTCCTGAAATGGTTTAAACTTATAATTTTTACAATTTTACTCCTTCTACCTCCTAAGGCTAAAAATAATCAGATTATTAAATCAAAATGAACAAAATATTCAGTAAGATACAAAAGTGATAAAATTATCAAGGTAATGCATTATATAAACAAAGATGAGCAAGTTATTGATAAAAATGAACAAAAGCTACCAGAGGATAAACAGTACAATAAACATATGAACAAAATATAACACAATATTACCAAAAAGTAGTAGAAATGAACAAAATAATCTGCAAAATAAACAATGAACAAATGTGAACAAAATCGTCCAGAAATGCAAAAAAAAGACTTAAAAATGACAAACAACATCATCAAGAAAATTAAGGTCAATCAAGAAAAATGAACAAAAACTACCAGCGAATTAACAATATATTCAACAAATGTGAACAAGATTTTTAACAATATTGCCTGAAGTTTCCAGAAAATGGACACAATAATCAGCATAATGAACACAATTTAGCAAAAAAAAAACTAACAAAATAAACAAAGGGGAACAAAAAGAGCCAAATCAACAAAAAAGTTAACAAATAATCTGGAAAATAAACAAAACTTAACAAAATCAGAAAAGTCAACAAAATGAACAAAAGTCATCAAAAGGGATAAATGAAATCCACAAAATAATACTCACAAAATTACAAAAGCATCAAGAAAAATGAACAAAAACAGCCAAAATGTAAACAAAATGTCAAGAAAATGAACAAAAATCTTTATATTAATCAAGAAAAAGATCAAAAATTTGCAAAATGTGAACAAAATATCAACAAAATTTAAAAAAAATGTACGTTTTTCAAGACAAATGACCAAAAATTGTCAGAAGGTGAACAAAATATCAAGAAATGTAACAAAAAGGTACATGTTAAACAAGAAAATGACCAAAAATGAACACGCTAATCAAGAAAATGACAAAAAATGTACATTAATCAGGAAAAATGGACAAAAATATGTCAATGTGGAAAATGAACAAATACCAAAATGTGAACAAAATATCAAGACAATTAACAATTAACAAAATGACAGGATAAAAAAACAATATGCCAACCTAATAAAAGATGTTCCGTGGTTCTTTTAAGTTCGTAAAACACAGCTTTGAGGTGCAGAAACTTTTCCCAACCCACACCCCTTGTTGGTGCAGCTGCTGAAATGAATCCAGCTGATCAGCAGAGTCAAAATGCGGATGTGTATGTGGATTCTATTCGTGAGCATATTCGGTCACTGGAATGCATGTTGTTCTTTTGTTGCCTCTTGTTGCGACAGATGTGCTCTGGCAGAACAGGGATGCGATCGTCATATCTATTGATTTCATTGACAAAGGAGACCAGAGAAAGGGGCTTGTGTTGCCATATGCCGTTCTGTGCGCACACGGCCCACCCTTTGATCACCATAAACAATGGGACAATGGACCAAACATGATTCCTGTCACCTGCCACACACACCCATACATGTCCACTGTGGAAGGTCACAGGTGCCTTAATTGAGCCAGACAGGAAGAAGTTTTCCTTCAGCCGACCTTCTTGGGGCTGGAGAGCTCCTGGGAGTCGGACGATAGTGGTCTGATCTCACCGATAGAGTGAACGAGAAGAGGAAGGAAGAGAGAGAGAAAGAGATTCAGAGAGACTGATAAGAACCCTACATGTGAAAACTATGTGCTCCTGTCCACATCTTCTGCAGGTGGAGAGGGGAGGGTGGATATGCATGTGGCCCTAGTGCCCTCTAGTGCCCAGAGTGGGTACACATGTGCCTGCAATCTTACTATTACTCATTTTAAGCCCATACATGAAACATATACATATGATTGCAAAGTGGGTGATTTTGAAATAGTTTTCACATTGTCTGGTCAGGAAATAAAAATGCGGTAATTAATTAGGCTAAGGCCACGTTCACATTTCCAGCTCAGTTCAAATTTGATTATTTTTGTTTGTCTGTTCACATTCTGCTCCCCCAGCTCTCAAAAACTAAAATGTTATTTAATAGACATGATCAACTAATTGAAAAACTTATAATTAACAGATCCACAGCAATGCCAGCCATGATACTAGTAGAAGACATTTCTACTTTGAACAATAAAGACTTCACCATAGGGATATTCAGTGACTTTAAAAAAAAAGCATTTGACGCTATTGATCACAGCTTATTGTTGTGGAAATTAAGGCGATGTGGTATTAGAGCAAGAGCATTGTCACAATGAAATACAGTAGCTATCTTGAAGATCAGTATGAAATTATTAAAATAAATGAAATTGTGTCAAGGTTGTTGAAGCTCACTTGTGGAGTGCCCATAGACTCTATATATTACTGGACAAAGTGACCATGACGTCATCCATTAGTTTCTGAAGGGCCGTTCTGAGGTCAATCAGGTTATCACTTCCTGGATGGCATATTGGAGCCAAAAACAGGATGTAACCATATTTGGACAAATGGCAGCAGGGCTTACGAAGCGTTGATGCCAGGGGACTCATGGGAAGCTAATATTAGCCGCTAGCTTACTGATGTGGTAAAACTCCACTTCAGTGTAAAACAAAGTCATATTACGGTGTTGTTAGTGTGAACACTTACCCACAGCTGTCGCCGAGTGTATCTCATGTACAACTACGCCCATATTAAATAAATAGAAGATACAAAGGTCAAAATTGGTCCAACTTCACTAGCGAGCTGCTACTATAGCGACATGTCAATCAAACCCCAGCACAGCAGTGATTTGTTGGATTATTTTCTGTAATATCTTTATCATGAAGCAAAAAGTTAAGGACGGACTACCACGTTACTTATTAGAGGGTCCAAAAAATGTTTGAGACCATGATGACCTATGAAAAAGAATTACTCACTTAGTATTTTCAGATAGAATCACATGTATCTCTATGGGAAAAAAGCTTTTTTGAGCCAGACAATCAGTTCTCCAGGGGCCAAGCAGTGGTATTACAACTTAAAAGTTACTTCCATGTTGGCCTCACGGAACAGCCCTGGTTGTTGCCCCTTGGGAGTGTCTCAAGGTTCAGTCCTTGGTCCTAAATTATCTACACTAATTTCATTTTATTTACAGATGTTACACATCTATACTGTTCCAGAAAATCTCTAGATCAGTTTCTGAACACAGTGGATGCGGAAATACAACTTGTAAAGAAATAGTTTTCCATTAATAAGGTATCACTCAATCTATGTAAAACAATGTATAGAACATTTAGAATTGTCAAATCAATGAGATGGTATAATGATAAATAATGTTGGAATTGAAAGTGTACAAGTTTAAAGTTGTAGGTATAATAACTGACCATAAATTTTAAAAAAAGCTATTGTATGTATTGAAATCTTCAGTACATGCAAACATCACATATTGTTTGGTGATATGGGGAAATATGTACACAACTAACACTCAGCCAATGCATATGTTACAAAAGAAAGATGTAAGAATTAGAAGCCAATCAAATTATTATGAACTTGTAGATTATAAAACTATTGAAATAATGTTTAAAGTACATAATAATTTTCTTCGCCGCTGTTTTCAGAAGCTGTTTGAAATCAAAGTCAGTATGAACTCAGGTGATGTTGGAGTTGTGTTTGGTGTGTGTAAATATGACTTATACATGTAGTTTTTTTGCAATATGATTATATTTTTTTGTAATTAGTGCTGTTTTTCCTGCTTTTTAAAATGCTTTTTGTGAGGACTCCCCCAGAGCCCCCATATCTGGGGTCGCAGGGTTTAAGAGGTTTGCCAGGCAAACTATTAAGAACACTTATTTACAATAAGTGGCCTCGTGAAATGCGGAGCCTCTTAATGGAAGGGGAGGAGTTAAAATAAAAACTAAAGGAAAGTAGAAAAGCAGAGGACAATCAAAAGATTTTCAGCATATCCACCGTTAAAACATTAACTTTATTTGTGTACTGACAACATAAAATATAGACGTGGGAGTAAAGAACAATGAGGGTTACAAGTGTCAAGGAACAACAAGCAGTATGGTGCACGCAGTTACATACAACAGCATTTACATCATGCAGAAAAGCTCAACCAACAAGGAGATGGCGTGTCCGCTCAGGGTGTACGCTGGGTTGGTACGTTGAGTTTAAAAGGAAAAAAGCCACAAATTGTCCTGAGTGTGTAACTCCAGCTTACTTAATTTATTTTTGTTATTTTAGGTAGGAAGCTTTCATCTGATTTATACATACTTACATGCAATTTTATTTTGGCAGTGACTCTGCTCCTGAGATACTCTGGGATGGTCTGACATTGATGTCCCCTGAGATCTCAAAACCCCGTAGCAGAGTCTGGTGTTATGAATTTATATAATAAAACTAGACTACAGAAGAAATATGCTTTGGAGTTTACTGTATCATTGTTATTAATTCAGTGTAATTCAGGAGGAGTTTGGAGAGGAGGAGATTATTTTGATTAGGAGCGTGTAAGGCAGGGACGACAGTGATTGGACAGAAAATAGGCACAGATTTCTACACCTGCCTGAACTCCATACAGGCTTCATTTATAACAATCAAGATTAGTTTTACCTAGGTCTGTTCAGAATTTCCTGAGATAGCTGGTAGACTCTGAAGTGTGTTTAACAGTAAACTTATGGACAGAAGAAGAAAACAACCTGACTTAAGGAGGAGAAATGAACTGATGTAGCACATACAGTATGTACACCCCAGTAGCATCTGTCAACTAGGATTTTGGTTAAACTTAACTCCATTATAAAACTATGGAACTCTATCCATTGTTGTTATTTTGCAGTGCTTTGTACAGTGGCATATGAACAGTAAATACTTTCACATAAGCTACATATAGTTGTACTGAATGATCTAAAAAGAGAAATGACAAGGGAAAAATGACAGAGCCTCTTGAAGGATGTCACAAAAAAGAAGCAACAAAAAAAAAATCATTAAAGTGCCCATGTCTTACTCATTTGCAGCAGTTTAGTTAGAATCTTGGGTATTTCTAGATTAGCTTTGCACCCATCATTGCTTAATATAGCCAATGTAATTATTTCAAATCAAAAACACAAGATAACAAGTGGGGAACCCTCTTCCTGAAACAAATGGCTTTGCCTTATTTGGAGTTTCTGGGTCAAGGGGAGGAGTTCAGCTTGAGAGCTTCCCTGCTCTTCTATGTAAACAATTGAAGTTCAGTGGGGGCTGGTGTTAAATGCAAGCTTATGTAACAAGTTTACAATGAACAAATGCTACTAGTAATAGGTGGCCGCAGTTGCCACACCATGTCCGACTTCAGTAGTCAAGTGTACAAGACACTGAGAAAATTGTGGGCATTATTTGCAGATTTTGGTTGGTCGCATTGTCACTACATTAAGCAGTAATGGCTGAATATGAATAATATTGTATTTAGGTGCAATATAGTAGAAATTCAAATTCCTTTGCATATATTTTAAATGCTTTGATAATTTTAATTCCTATTTAATTTCTGTAATTATTGTATTATTTGAGATTCAAAGTGTTTATTGTCATGTGCAAGTCAGAAATACATGCCTCTGTATCGTGAAATTCTTTCTTTACTGTCCACAATAAATGTCAAGTACAAGTAGCAACATGAAAGGTGTAAACTACATAAATAATAAGTAACAGCACTATGTACGTAAAAATATAATAAAAATATAACTATAAAGAAATACTAATATAGAATATGTACAACTATGTACACTGTAAGTGTGCAACACGGAATAAAACAGCTTGCTGGGGTATTTTCTGTATGTTTTGCAGAACTAAAGTGATGTATCAACTTTCTATGGGAAGTGGGCTGGTTGCATTCTCATCTGAACTCTTTTATAACAGAGCCACACTGCTGCAATACATGAATACATGCAGAATGCAGAATATGGTTTGACATTGTCCTGCTGAAATAAACCAGACCATTTACGTGGTAGCATACAGTATGTAACCAGGCAAATGACCAGGAAGGTGAAGGACAACATGGTGTCCTGTATGCCAGCATAATGAAGCTGATGATCCAGAGAGGCATGCACTGGTCCCAAAAACAGATTACCAATAAACAGAAGGCACTGAAAAAATACTATACAAAGATCCACAACAACAACAAAAACAGAAACAAAGTTGGGTGAATGTACTGGTTGTACTACGAGCAAAGTCCCAGGATTTTCAGACACACAGCATTCCTCAGTTCTGTGCAGCTCTCCTCCAGCTCCAGCTGGACAGGTCAAAGAAGAAACATGTGTGACACAACATTTTGTTGTCTGCCCCTGAAGATGATGTATTGTCCACTCGCCCATATTTAGCCCCTAAGTTCATTGGTATGCATCGACATGGGTCCGTCTCGGGTCCTCTCTGAATTGCCATGAGCTGGGATAGAGGTTGGTATGAATTAACAAAAGGAGGGTTGAACCTGGGTCAGCTCACCCTGATCTCACCCTGGTTAAATAAGCATAGTGGTAAAATAAGCATAGTGTCTTAGTGTGAAGGCTGTGTGTTCAGTACAATCAGTGAGCCATAACCCCATCCCCACTTTCAGAAACATGTCTTAGGATTTACAGCTCAGCTGTGAGGCCATAATGAGAATGCAGACATGAGTAAGCACACTACCACAGCCCCAAACACTGATTTAAATTTAGAGGGAGGTAGTGTGGTGTACAGCTGATTTCTGGACAAACAGCAGCAACAAATTCCAGCTGCTGTTTTCATTGGAGTTGGTGGCAGCGAATTCAGAGTCAGATGAAGCGAGCGAGGGAGTGTGGGGACACAGGGCCATTTCTGCTGAAGGTCAAGCTGGGATATAGCTCAGCGTGGGTTGGAGGGCTTGTTGGTCTTTTTTTCCAAGAGTGTGTTTTGTTTTAGGATGGGGGAGTGTAGTGGGAGGGGCTCGATAGGGTGGGCAGGGACCTGGTGTAGAGTGGAGATTGGGGTCAGGCAGGTTGAAGGAACCGACCATGTCGCTTTGTACGCGCCAACGGTCAGCTCGATGGAGCATGCAAATCATCAACAGAGACCTTTAGCATCTGAACACCCACCCGCACCTTCCTCACCTGTACACACACACACACCCCCACACACCCCCACACACACACACACACACACTCACACACTCACACAGGACGTCACTCACTGTCCTCTAAATTAATACACGACAAATGAATGATAACTTCAGACAGGTCTGTAGGTTTGAACATTGGGTTTGAACATATTTTACATTGTGTGGGTAAGTGTCTGAAGGAAACAATTGACAAAATGGTCAAAAAAATTACTGAAATGAACAAAATAAGCAACAAAATAAACACAACAATCAGAAAAATTACAAAAATATCTTAAATATGAACAAAATGAATCAAAAGGAATGACGTAATCTCCAAAAGAAATAAAAATAATCAATGAATTGACAAAAAAATCCTTAAAATGAAGAGAAATTCACACAATCATGAAAATGAGCAATAAAGTGAACCGAAATGAACAAACAGAAACATCCATCCATTTGACTCCATCCATTTTTGAATGGATGGAGTCAAATGGATGGAAAAACTGTGACATCACCCATTGATTTCTGAATGGCTGTTTTGAGGCCAGTCAGGTTGTCGCTTCCTGGTCGATATTTTGGAGCCAAAAACAGGATGCGACCATATTTGGACGAATGGCGGTGGAGCTACTTGAGCATAGTATGTCAGGGGTCTCATGGGAAAGATAATACTGGCATCTAGCTTACTAAGGCAGTAAGCTAGTATGTTGTTGTTCTATTGCTACTCTTTTCTTTTGTCTCTCCTCTGTCCACTAACCCCAACCGGTCGAGGCAGATGGCCG
>JAQQAE010019725.1:0-10856 GCA_029823295.1 Pseudamia nigra | reverse complement strand
ACCTTATTGTTCCCTATAAACCAATCAGAACTCTCTGCTCTCAGAGTGCAGGTCTACTTGTGGTTCTAGAATCTCTAAAACTAGACTCGGAGGCAAAGCCTTGGCGTGTGGTTTTCCTTCTGTCAATTGGATTGGAAATTTGGTTTGAAGACATTTCGCTACCTATCCAGGGAGATTCTTCAGTTCTTCTTAGTTCTTAGAACTGAAGATGCTCCCTGGATAGGTAGCAGAATGTTTTCAAACCAAATTTCCAGTCCAGTTGACAGAAGGAAAACCAAATGCCTTGGATCCCTCTCCTGTGGAACCAACTTTCAATGTGGGTCTGGGATGCAGACGCACTCTGTATCTTTAAAACTCGGAGTAAGACTTTATTTAATGACAAAGCCTATAGTTACTGTCAGTCTAGGTCAGGAAAATCCTTAGTCTTCCCTTAGTTCTGCTGCAAAGTCCTAGGCTGCTGGAGGACATTGATGCACTGAGCTTTGCTTTCCACCTCTTTCTTTGTCTCCTTCTTTAACTCTTCCTCTACCTCTCTCTTGAAATCTCTTCTCTTCCTCTAACTCTCTCGCTCTCCTTCCCTCTCTCCTTCTACATCTTGTCTCTCCATCTCTCACCTTCTCTCTAGTCAGCTCTTTCTCTGTCTCTCCTTACCCCCTTTTTTATTTTCTCACTAACTCTTCCCTGTAGTTTTGTGCTTCCTCCCTCTGTTCTTGGTCTCTCTGTGTCTATTCTAGGTCTCTGTTCTACGTATCTTGATGTCCTTGCTGTGTGTTTGCAAGTTGTGGATGTCATCTAGTGTTTGTTGTTGTATCTCTACTCTTTTCTTTTTTCTCTCCTCTGTCCATTGACCCCAACTGGGCAAGACAGATGTCCTCCTACCCTGAGACAGATGTCCTTCTGCCCTGGGACAGATGTCCTCCTCCTACCCTGAGTCACTGGTTCTGCTGGAGGTTTCTTGTATTCTCTCGGTGCTTCTGTTGGGTTTAGTCTGTATAGTCTTGAATTGTGAAGCGACTAGAGATAATCGTCGATTTTAATTGGACCGATACAAATAAAATTCAATTGAAGTGAAAGTGACACTAGATCTACACTACTAGGTGATGTTATGTGGAGATAATATATGTTTAATCACATGGTTCAATATCAAACCTTATGTATCTCTATAATCTGTGTTAAATTCATTATAAGTTACAAAAGATTCACCTCATCTTCAGTGATTTTTCACTCACACTGACTCTACTGTAGTTTTATTCAGAAAAATCTCAAACCTGTCCCCTACCAAGATGGCGGACGGTTCTGCCGTCAAATACGCCCACCTGTCCTCTAGTGTGTCTTTATCTCTGTGTCCGCTCCACCAGGGGCGCCACTGAGCGCTGAACGCCCGTGACCGCTTCGCCGTCGCGTGGAGAAGAAGAGCGCTGTGAGGTGGCTGTTTGTGTTGTATGTGGAGAACCAGGAGAACCAGGAGAACCAAGAGACTCAGGAGGATTGACCCGCTCATTTCAGTCTGTTCTTCCCCGGTTCGGTCCGACACAGCGTCCGAGAGACAGTCGACGCCATGGATCCCGCGAGTCAAGGTAGCGTTAGCTTAGCCCGTTAGCTTAGCTCACGTCGGGACTGACCCGGTTTAAAAGCAGGACCCGGGTCAAAGGGAGCACACCGGGACCGGGACTTGGTCTGGGACTGGGGTGGGTTCCGGAACAGTTTAGACCCGGATCATGTAGGTCAAAGAGACGAGGCAAGACGGGCCGCGGCTAATGACAGATCACATTACTGAAGTTCTACATGTCACACCAGGAAATAGACTGGACCAACACTTATGAAACAGAACATGGAGGTAGAACCAAGAGCTGAGCAGGAATGAGACTGGACCAACATCAAGTTTTGGAGACAAAATAATTAACAGACTATAATAATAATAATAATAATAATTAACAGACTAATCAGGAAAATGAACGAAAATACTGAAGAAAAAAACAAACAATAAAAATAAAAAAACCTGGAGAATATAAAGAAATGAACCAAGAAAATGAACTAAATGACCAGAAAAAAATGAAACGGCATAGTCAACGTTAGCAAAAATCTAGTAAATAATAAATAAAAAGGAAGCAAGTAACAAAATGAACATGATCAAAAAATGAAATGAATTAAAACGAGTTAAAGAATATATGAAAATGAACCTAATCTAAGAATCGACATGAAGAACAAAAGAGTAACTAAAATGAACCAATGATGAGTTAAAAGATGATGAGGTTCACAGACGATGGAGTTAAAATCAAATGAATAAAATCAGAACCAAGGAAGAAAGCCAATGTGAGGCAGAAGAAACGGAGAAAAACAAAATGAACCAAATGAACACAAATGCATTGAAACTAATGGAAAATGTACAAAATAATAAGATAAATGTAGCACAAGTCAATGGAAACAATCATAAACAAATGGTGACAATGACATACAACCCGTTTTTCTTCATGTCTCTGTTTAATGACTGAGCTTTAGTTTGAAGTATGAACATGTTCATCAGATACTTTCCTGTTTACTGAGCTCAGTTTGAAAATCAAACCCTTAAAATCTGGTGATTTGATCTGAAAACTAGAGCTGGACCCTTAATCAATCACAGCAGGCTGTGGTTAAAGGTTCAGGAGGGTTTAAATGAAGCTCATCAATCAACTGACATGATGTGTTTGATGTTTAATCTATTTGAGTGTAATTCACCAGAATAAATGAGAATGCCTCAGTGGTGTAATGTTCCTTTAATGGACTTTACAGGGTTTCATGTTCAGATGGACTGTTTCAGCAGCATCAGGACCAACAGTTTATCAAACACCACATGAAACAGGATCAAAAATAAAGACATAGTGAAGTCGAGGGCGTGGTCGCAGTGTGTCTTTCTGAGGATGGGGTCACATCTTCATTCTGTCATCAGTGGTGTTGAGGTTAAACCTGCATCGTGTCTCTGAAGATGAACAGGATCCGTTAAATGAAACTACAGCTGTAGTCTTTAAGGTTGTCATTCACCATGTCATTAACTCACATCATCTTATGTTTAAGTTGTTCAGATTGGGGATCAGATCGTGAATAGAACATGATCAAGATTTATTTTGCACAGTGGAGACACAGAGGGACACATTGTGTCCAGGTGATGGACAGTCAGTCCTATTTATGTCCAGTGGCCTGTTGAGAGTAGACTGACTCAGTGTCAGTGTGACGGTTTGATGTGGGATCATCACCGGTGGGTTTGTTTGTGTCTTCATGCTGTTTCCTTATCGGTATGTAGAGACCATCAGTCTTCCACAAGCTGAGACAGGTTCATTATCAATCATCAGCTCTGGATGTCCATTGTGTCCTCTGTCTCTCTTTCTCTCTCTCTCCCATCCTGTTACTTCCTGTTTCCTCTCTCTCTCTCTCCTTTGGAAACTCGATTGTCCTCCTGGCAGTGTTTAATGTGCACAATGAAACCGATGGTGACAAACGCCTCCACTGAGCTATTACAGAACTGTACAGAACAATCACACTATAATATGAACTATTACATGTTCAGGTTATGATTCATAAAAGCATAATTTACAGACTGTTTCCATTTTAAAGAATCATTTAAAATCACAAATAACTGTCTATGATTTTAAATCACAGTTTAAACCTCTTTGAATCATGATGTGACATTATTAAATGTTTATCACATTAACTTTTTTGTCCTCATCGTCCAATAAACACCATTATTCTGCTGCATTCATGGCTTTTTCTCCTTCCTCTGATCCCACACCCTCATCCTCTGTCTGTGTCTCTGCCTGTCCTCTCTGTCCCTCTGTCTGTGTCCCTGTCTCTCTCTCTGTCCTGTCTGTCCCTCTGTGTATGCCCCTGTCCGTCCCTCTGCCTGGTCTCAGACATCAACCTGAACTCTCCTAGCAAGGGCCTGGGTGTGGACCGTTCAGACTCTCTGTCTGACGTCCCCGTGGAGGGAGCGGTGGGGAACTCCAACCCCCTCCCACCCGGTGTGACGGAAGAGGAGGCTGAGGAACTGCGCACCGAGCTCTGCAAGGTAAGACTGCATCCCGAACACCACCTGGTCTAGTCACGTCAGACTGCCTGTGATGCTGAGTTATGTTTGACATGTCCCAGGTGGAAGAGGAGATCAACACTCTGCGTCAGGTTTTATCTGCCAAAGAGAGACACGCCTGTGAGCTGAAGAGGAAACTGGGCCTCAGTCCCCTCAACGAACTCAAACAGAACCTCAGCAAGAGCTGGCAGGATGTGCAGACCTCCAATGCGTACGTACTCACCACACGACACCCCACGTCTGGATTTAAACCGAAACGCCTTAGACGACTTCTGAGCTCCTTCATTTCCCAGTTTGTTTAATACACGATCATTTCAATGCGTATGGTTTTCTTCTGGTGACTGGACTGCGGGTTGTTGGTGTCCCTGACCCTGAGAGAGACAGGGTGGTAGAGGGTGGTTACAGGTTTCACCCTGAGGATGGTGACTGGAGCAGGAGGTGAGGCATTGTGTATTAAGGCCCATTCATACTCTACGCTAGTGCTTTGCGTATCAAATGTTGTCAGATGTTGCTGGCATTTATACTCCAATGTGTACTTGACGTGGATGTAGATGTACACAATACATGCACTAGAAGATAGTGTGGAGTTCAGACTGCTCTGTCCTCTAGTGTGGAGTTACATAGGATTTATCTCTGAAAACACTAAGCGAAACATTTTTTGTCATGAGTCATTATGTCTTAAATGTTTTATTTGTTCCCTCTAATAAGTGATCTGGTCCATCTTTAACTTTTTGCTCCATTATTAAGATATTACGGCAAATAATCTGACAAATCACTGCTGTGCTGGGGTTTGATTGACATGCTGCTATGGTAACTAGTTTAGTTGGTGGAGTCAGACCGAGTCGGACCTTCATATCTTCTATTTATTCAATATGTTAATAGTTTTACCTGAGATACACTCGACTGCAGTTGTGGTGCTGGTAATATGATTTTGTTTAACACTGCTTGGTTACGTAAGTTTTAGCATGTCCGTAAGATAGCAGTTGGCTAGTTTTCCCTACACTCTGGTTGCACCGCTGCCGTACGTCAAAATATGGTTGCATCCCGTTTTTGTCTCCAAGATGTCGCCCAGATTGACACTAATATATACAGTCTATGGCACAGACTGTCCTCAAAAAATTTGAGCCGTTTCTGTTAATCGTTGGGTGTTTATGGTGCGTTCTGTTCTTTTTCTTTTATACTGCACAACACTACCCCCACCCCCGCTGGTACTGCTCTGTTTTCTGTGTTGAGGTATGAATCCATAAGCTCCTTGAAAACTAACCAAACTTGGTGCGTAATGTAGGCAGAGCCCGGTCAGAACGCCCCCTCTGTATGACGATGTGTACTTAATGTAGAGTATAAATGGGCCTTTAGTCCACTCCTTCTATCCAGAGAGGGAGGTTCCACATTCACAAAAATGTCTCCCTTCACCCCTCACTCAAACCACCTATCCTCCCCGATGTTACCCCATAACAACCATGGCCCTTGGTGAAACTTGCCTCCTACAATAAATGGAGTCCTGAGTCACAGTATAAATTCTGGATTTCTACATGAGATCAGTTAGAAGTGAAGAAGTTTCCTGATAGATGGTGAAATGTCTTCAATCCAAACAACCAGCCCAGTCGACAGTAGAAAAACCACATGACTATGAACCTCCACACATGATGATTTCAACATCACCTACACATGAGTTAAAAAAATAAGAAAAATCATGAACTCTGATTTTCCTCTGAAGGCTTGTGGGGTCAGATTAATCGTTAATTTATTCAACACTATGTGACACAGATGTAATAAGTTAACACCGTTGTTGGATTGTACTACCTCACTTTAACTAGTTCAGTTATCCTACCATCACACTTACCTGTATTACTCATGTGTCTGGACAGTCTAAAGTTGGAAGTGGAGGACAGTATGGACATGATGTCCTGAGAACCGTGGACAACTTCACATGTGCAGTTTGTGGTTTTAGTTTCAGCTCCATTAACAGACCTGTCAATCATCGGAGACATGTAGTCTCCTATTGGTCGTTAGTCAGAAAGTCACAGCCGCTTCACACTGAGACACTCATCTGAAATTTGAGTTTTGTCTCACTCGTCATTGGTCTCAGAGGAGGCCATGTCCATCTGTCCATCAGTCACTGTGACATATGGACATTCACTGTTTTCTACTGATGTCATCTCAGACTGTTTGGATTAAAGATGTCCACATGCTTGATTTGACGTCCACATCCAGTTTGACGTCCAAACTGTGGTTCAGATAAAGGACAAAGTTCTGTTTGCTCTGTGTCCTCAGAGATGATCAGACTTACTTAATTTTCTCTTTGTCCTGTTGAAATGTCCTTTTTGTGTCCCCCTCTTTATCCTCCTTGTCCCACTGAACGTGTCCTCTGTATCCCCCTGTCCCCTATGTCCCTCTCATCATGGTGTTGTGAGGACCTCAGAGACACTGGTGGCGTGTGATGGGTTCAGATCTGTCTGTTTGTCCTCGTTCTGGTTGAACTCACACCTTCTGTGTTTGAGTTTCACACTGAACCCCCAGAGGATCATGTCCAAACTGAGGACAACATCACAGGATGAGCTCTGTCACAGATGTGTTTGAGACATGTTCAGTGTGTGAGTTCATTTAACTCACTGACTCTGACTTAGTTCTGTTTGGTTTTAAGGTGGAGCTGAAATCTGTACTAACACTAAACCATCTACATCCCTGTAGATCCGTGTTGGGGGCTTGACGTGTAAATCCATGTAGATCCGTGTTTGGGGGGGGTTGACATGTAGTTCCATGTAGATCTGTATTTGGGGGGGGTTGACATGTAGTTCCGTGCAGATCCGTGTTGGGGGGTTGACGTGTAGATTATCGGCGCCGATATTTGGAATTTTGACGTATATTGTATCAGTGTTTTTTGAAATCCGAGGGGCCGATATCAATTCAAAACTGGGTTATTTTGGCTCAGCCACCCCCCTCTCTCTCTCCTGCTGCTTCTGTCTCCAGCATTGTTCTGCCCATGGCGCCATCTGATTGGTTAACCCTCCTGTTTTCCTCTGGTCAAAATGACCTATCACAGGGAGGACACAGGGTGTATGCAGAAAATGAGGGCAACAGGAGGGTTAAGCAAGCCACAGTATGTGTGAGCCGTGTGTGTGTCCTCACACACATACACGGAAGAGGGGTAACGTTTTCTGGTGTGGAGAAGCTCCGGAGAGCAAACACGTGTGTTGAAGGTAAACGCAGAAAACTTTCCCAAAATTGTAATAAACATCCCAGTTCTCTATATATACTAACATTACAGTGTGTAGCAGAATAAAGCAGAGTAAACATTAGCTACCACTAACATAACTCCTGTACCCTTTACATACCTCCCGACATGTCTGTGAATTACTTGAAAGAAGGCTGCTGATAATATCGACAGTCAAACAGTCTGTGATGGTAAAATCATGTGTGTGTGATTGAGAGAGAGCACGTAAAAAAACTCAGTTCACTTGTTTTCTACTAGGGAAGCGCGCTAAGGTGGAGGCTGATTGGTTTATACCATAACATTAGTTCGCCGGTCTGGCTCTAAACGCTCAGCAGACTATGTATTAGCAATGGGGAGAATGTATGTAATGTGGAGAATAGTGTGTATTTGCGTGAAAATCACATGAAAAACTCTACAACTCTTGGCTTGCTCTCCGTGGTTCTGTTGGGTTTACTCTCTGTATAGTCATGAGGTTTTGGCCTCGAATTGTGAAGCGCCTAGAGATAATCAACAGTTATGATTGGCGCTATACAAATAAAGATTGAATTGAATTGAATTGAATTGAAAGACTACAACAGTAACTTGAGTTTAGGATCCATGCACTTCTGGAGCTATTTATTTTCTGTTAGTTTGGTTAAATCAGGGGTGTCCAATCATTGCCACAAAGGGCCGAGACGGTGCACTTTTTCTTTCCAACCAGTCTCTTCAGCAGGTAATTTCACTGAATTCCTTCCTACTGATTGCACTTCAATGAAAACACCTGCTTTAGTGAGTGGCTGGAAAGAGAACCTGCGGTGTCTTGGCCCTTTGTGGCAATGATTGGACACCCCTGGGTTAAATAAACATGCTTTCGGCATTTAAACCAAGTTCAGTGTTGTGTATTATTCAACGTTTTTACGCCAATTATTACACTTTTACTGCAAATGAATATTGGCTCCAAATATTGGTTATCGGCCTCCTTAACTATCAGTATCGGTCTTGAAAAACCCATATCGCTCGATCACTAGTGTAGATATGTGTAGATCCGTATTGGGGGGGTTGATGTGTACATCCGTGTAGGTCCGTGTTGGAGGTTGACATCTATATCCATGTAGCTCCGTGTTGGGGGGTTGAGATGTAGATCAGTGTTGGGGATTGACATGTAGATCTGTGTTGGGGGGGTTGATGTGTAGATCAGTGTTTCCTTGGCTGTCGTCAAGCTTAGTTTGTCCCTCTCGTTGACTGTTTCTTCTGTGTTGAATCCGCTCTTTACTGAATTTAAGATTTATACGTTAGTCTACAATGTGTACAACAATCAGTGATGTGTAGAGTACACAGAACCAGTAAAAGCAGGTAAAAGTATTGTTACTTTCTAATTCTAGTGACTCAAGTAGAAGTACTCAGAAACATAAGTACTAAGCTACCGGTAAGTAAGATTCTCATATACACTACTCCAGTAGTAACGTCACTAAGTGGAATTTATCACATTTTTATGTTGTGTTCAAACAAATATTTTATTGCTTTTGTTAATTTCTGTGATTTTTTTTTTTTTTTGTTCATTTTTTAACTTTCCTAATTCTTATTTTTTAAGCATTAATTTTGTTCACGTTTACTTTGTTTTTTGTTCAGTTTGTGTTGCTTATTTTTGTTTTTGCTCACTTGATTATTGTGAGTTTTGCTCATTTTGTTGCTTATTTAGTGGATTTTTTTTTTCTTCATGTTGTAACTGTTCATTAAATTATTACTTTCATTTTTGCTTATTTTGTTCATTTGAATAACCGACTTGATTATTTCATTGAGTTTTTTTATTTCTATGATTAACTGTGCAGAAATACAATGTTTTCATCAGAAATATGACCAAGTCATTAGCATTCTGTAAAATAGCTACTCTGAAGTACATTCCATGGGAACAGACTACTCAAGTACATGTACATACTCAAGACTACTTGCATCTAGAAATGTTCAGAACTTGGAACTGAACAATTCCAGATGAACCGACCTCTAAACCTGGAGCCTCCGTCGTTAATTTGAGGTTGTCTCATATTTTTCTTCATTTGTAGGATGTTATGTACATGTCTATTTTGATGACAGCCTGAATGATTGATGCCTCTCTGCCCCTCAATGGGGTAATAGATGAAGCCACCCTGCTGTGGGGGTAAAGGAGGACTTTGTGTGTTAATCATTGTGTTGACGGTTGTGTGTTTTGATTCTTGTGCTGTTGTGTCTTCAGATATGTGTCGGCCTCTGCTACATGGGATGACATTACCCACTCTGAAGCGTGAGTTAACCCTTCTTCTGTTTTTACTGGTTATATTTAAGGGTTTGTACTGTTTCTGCTTAAGGGTTTTTACTGGTTCTACTTGAGGCTTTTTACTTGGTTCTGCTTAAGGGTTTTTACTGGTTTTGCTTGAGGGTTTTTACTTGGTTCTGCTTGAGGGTTTTTGATTCTACTCAAGGGCTTTTACTTGGTTCTGCTTGAGGGTTTTTACTTGGTTCTACTTTAGGTTTGGTTTGTTTTAGGGATGTTTGACTTTCTGACGGTGATGGTTTTCTTCTGACTTTGGGGAACTTTAACATCCAGAACATGCTGTGAAATGACCCTGTCATCTGTTTATTTCACATCCTATTGTCTGACATGATTTAATTCAGTAGCCCTTTTTAAACCAATATCACCAGGAACTTTTACTACCACGTATTTGTTTACCTGGGTAATCTGTGTGATTTGTGTTTCCACTGTAGCCTAACATTCTGAGTAATTTCTTTCCATCAGGCTGATGACATATGGGGGATCTTAAAAGGCATTAATATAATAGGAATGATCAGTTACAATGAATGTATCATTTGTATGTTTTCCTGGTCAGGGTCTAGGACTGAGACACTGAATAAATCTAATATATTTTTCAGGTGAAGGTGATGTGTTGGAGCTTACCTGAAGTCCATGAACTCACCTCAAGTCACTTTGTTTATATTTAATCTATGTCAATTAGTATAGGTAGAGTACACAGAAACAGTACTGAAGTAAAAGTACTGTTACTATATGGACTCGGATGAATGGTCATTTTTTTCATTTCTGTTATTGTATAGATGTACTGAACCCTGCATTCATTCAGATTGACGCTGCATTTAATTCTACATGTACTAAGTGATGTGCTCATATTGGACTTCAAATGAGCAGACGATATAACAATATAACAACATGCTGTGACACAAACACACAAGAGTGGGTGAACGTCAGGGTTAGGGTTGGGTCAGGGTTGGGGTTAGGAGGAGCTTCGTTTCTTCTGTTTGACAATGTGATTTCTCAGATGAGGTCGTGCAGCTCTAACCCGGACTTGTAATCAGGGTTTAAAAGGGGCAGTAAACTTCCAGAAACTTTCATGGGAAGTTAAGATGGGGAATTTTGGAAATTTTGGTTCTTAACAGGGATTTTAAATATACTTATAGAAAATACACTGCCTGGCCAGAAAAAAAGGTCACCACCTGGATTTAACTAGGCAAATAGGTACGAGCTTCCATTAGATAATATCTCTATGGGTGATTATGTTTCAGCTGGCAACAAGTGATATAAGGATAGTGGGGAACCATCATCTTCGAAGAAAAAATGTG
>JAQQAE010019724.1:0-10856 GCA_029823295.1 Pseudamia nigra | reverse complement strand
AGGTCTGGAGGAAGACCAAAGAGGAGATTTATGGATGTGGTGAAGGAGGACATGAAGGTAGTTGGTGTGAGAGAAGATGCAGAAAATAGGGTGAGATGGAGGCAGATGAGTCGCTGTGGCAACCCCCGAAGGGAACAGCCGAAAGGAAAAGAAGAAGGGTATGGTATCATAGTGTGTTCATACACTGCTTTTATACAGACAGAGGGGGTTTTAATTGATCAAGCAAACTTGGGACACCCGTAGGAATTGGTTCCACCAACTTTCAAAGCCTGATCAACCTCCGCTGGTGCAAAACATCTTTAAGGTTTTAACCCATCTCTTTTCAGTTTTGGGTAACCTTAACTTTTTTTTAACCTCTGGCAGTTCAGCACTTACCTTTGTACCATTTCAAGCTGTTTATTTGACTTCAAAAGCTTGAATCTCAACAAAAACTGGAAACATTTGGATGCTCTGAAACTTTTGACCGGAATAGTGATTTGCACACCGTTGACTAACGGTGTGACATCAAATAGTGTCCATGCTGCTGAGAAAAGAAAATAGAATATTTTTTCTGATAAATCCAAGTCAATTACAGGTTTTACTACAGTGTCAGTTCCTATCCAAAAGGTACAAATAAAATAAACCACAGTAACATGGTTGATCATTTCATGTCCTCTTTAAGCACTAAAACTAACTCTAACCCTAAACACAAGCTTACAGTCTGTGCCGAACTGCAACACTAGTGCTGAAATGAGATGACTGATAGCAATATCACATACTAAATGTGATTTTTACAGTGTCCATGTATTTGCAAGTTCCCTCCTCAGTTCGACCTACTTACTCTCGGTGCCTGATCTGTGAAAATATTTGTCTGCACATGAGTGACAGACAGAGCAGCGTGCAGGAGCCGAGAGGACTCAGACGACATTTTGAATGTTGTTAAACCCTCTAACATGCCAAGAATCTAACCTTGCTCACAGGGGCCATAGTCAGCACTCTTAAATGCCCTGTGGGACACCGTCACAGGGCATTCTGTTGCCGCCAGAGGCTTGATTTAATTGTGTGTGCATGAGCGTTTATTCTGTCTTTTTAAGGACCGATCAAAAATTTTGGACATACCGTAGAAGCATTGTTCAATTCAAAGGCTTTTTTAGGTTAGTAGTCCAGGGAATGTATGTTTATCAGGGTCCTCATAAATATAGAAGTGGTCATGCATGATCACCTCTTCCATATGCACAGATAATGGAAAAATAGGACAGAACAAAAACGAGCAAGTTATTTTCAGGTGGAGACAGAGGGGCAAGAGTTAAAGATGAAAACTGGTACAGAATAGACTGAGTAGAGGGGGAAAAGAAGGCAGGTTAAAATTAGAGAGCTGGCAGAAGAGAGATCAAAGGCAAGAGCGTCTGATTCTCCTATTTGGAATAATTCACCAGCCTGCGTGGCCCTGATAAATCTGCTATTGGCCACATCCTGCATATTCCACACACACAAATCAGTGCTCCTCAATCCTATTTCTCCATGGGGCAAATTTAATTCCCTAACTTTGTGTGTATGTGTGTTTGAGTGTAAGTGAGAGGAGGGAAATAAAGCACGAGCAAAGTGTAAGTAACAGATGTAGTCAATATGGCAATGTGGCTGCTGCCTGGGCTCTTTCCTCATCTGCTAAGTGGGACTTAATAACAGTGAAATCAAAAGATAGAATACTGGTCCAATACTGCATGCAATTATTATCTGCTCATGATGTTGTTTTTAGATGAAAACACAATAAAAGTTTCAGATTTTAAACGTAAGATGTGATTATGGTTACGGACAACTGCTTATAGTGACAGAATTTGACACAGGAAAATAAATTATCATCGGGTGTTTTCCTTTCCTATCCTACAAGACAAAAGCTGTTTCTAGAATCTAGGCTAAGAGAATCTTTTCATGTCTTGAGATTATCTAACAGGCTGTGTATGTTGTGCCACACTGCACAGCCTTCTTTCCCATGGGCATTGGGTGCATTCAGGAGAGAACAATGGGAGCGGCGTAGCTGGCATCGAGTGTGCTGGACAGACACAGATGTGCCAGAGTTGTTGGCAGTGGAGGCAGGGAGAAAGAGGTGGTAACAGTCAGGCTGCCAACTTGCCTTTCTGCCGGGCCGTGAAGCAGGCACCTGTCCTCTGCATGGCCCCCAGGCCAGCGAGGCATCAGGAATACACACTCAGTTTAGCTAATGCCGCAATATGTTTAATGCTGAGTATCACAGACAGGAACCCTAAGATTCAGTGCATTTGATAGAACAGTACTTGACTGAAATAAACATAATGAAATGACAACCAAGAAATATTTTCTGGCATCTTAAAAGTTTTGTGCCAAGTGGCAGCTTTAGTGATTAACTGTGCTGCGTTCATAATTTACTTTATCGACCTAGTGTGTGTGAGGCACTTTGAGATTTCTGACTAACTGCTGGCTCTAAATCCTGAGAAAACCTGCCCTCGGCTTATGTATACATTATTGAGAGAACTCTGAGTCAGGGAGATGATTTAAAGAGACTGGAGGCTGTACCGGGAGCTTCCTCTACACACCCCTGAACATAGTCTCCCTCATCAAACTACTTTTTTCACTTTCTCTCTCCTACATGCACACACTGGGATACATGATACTGCAGGAACACCATTCGCTGCTCCTCAGAGCCTGTCTGACAGTTCAGAGGATTGTGGCTGTTTGCACATTAACTACCTCATGGCAGGGACTCAGAGAGGGCTTTGCAAGACCTATTTCATAAATACTGAAAAAAAGAACTTAGGTGACCTAAATGGCTTACTCTGATTACTGCGTTTGTGATCAGGCAAAGCTGCATGATTTTTTAGTTATGTCCCACTGGTCTTGTGTTTCATATGGCTTGTTGTAAGTGACGGATGGCTGGCCATCTGTTTGTGTGTCTGTCTTCATTTCTTTTATCATCTCTCTCATCAGTCATTGTCATTCGTATGTTGTTTCACTCATGATCAGCTCAGTGTGTATCCTCTGTACACAGCTGTGAACCAGCCTACAGGAATAGCCAATTCATTTTGGCAGTGGAGGCAGCATGATAGAGTGCAGATATGAACTATAAGGGGAAGAGAGAATGAAAATTTGGCACTCTTCCATTGAGTATTCCCTTCCCATCTAAAGCTCAGCAGGATGCTGTGCCTCCCTCTGTTCACCTGACCACAATCAGTGTGATCACAGACCTGCTTTATCTGCTCAAATGCACAGAAAAAGCAACTCAGACACATGAAAATACTGTATATATGATCACACACATGAACATCCCACAAACACAGGAAAACAGTATAATTATCTGAAGGGTGGGATTCATGTTCTCTCTAATGCACACTTACACCTCAATGCCCCCAGTTACAGAGGAGATTATCCAGTCAGGCCTACAAAAAGGCAACATTCCTTTGACTCACATGTCTCTTCAGCTTTACACCTTAGCCCATCATAAAGCAGTTCACTTTGTTTAGCTCACATCCAACTACACAAACTCGGATTTAAAGCATAGGATCGGCCTGATATCTCAGCTGTCACCTCAAGATCCTCCAGCACAGAGCGCTGCACAGGTACAGTAATTAGTGCAGACTGTTTGTCTGCTGGCTGTGTACCGAGCTGCTTACCTTCGTGCATGCTACCTTCACAGACAGCTGTGGCACCTGCAGCCTCCTCAACTTAGCTGTCTCATCCTCTGACAGAAATGAAATATGGACTTGTAGACACTGATTCATAGGCTGTGATGTACCTCACGGTGTTTACAAGAACCACAACATAGTTTAGTCACTGGGTGAAGTTGAACAGGTTTTGATGTAAATGACCACAAGAGTGTGCTGCTGAGCCCCTCTGTAAACATCAAAGCAGTCATTTCAAGTTCTTATTATAGTACCTGAACATTGTTTTTAAATATAACAAAATGCAAGTTCCTATAAAACTCTATCATCACTATCTTTTCTAATCATAGTATGCTAATTTCTATCATCTTGTGAAGGTTAATGCATGCACACAAGGAAGGGGGACAGAGATAAGAGATCTGTTTGATTTGCTGCCTGAAACTGCTGGTGTTATGCTTTAATGGAGGATTATGCAGGAGGGAAGCCAAGCCACCTATAACTCATTTCTTTGCCACAGAATCCAGTTGGCTTGACCATTTACATTCATATTGCATTTAAGGTATGTGTGGGAGTGTGTACATGACAGGTAGTGTGAAAGGTTACAAGGGCTTAGTTTCTGTGAAATGATATGGCAGTTGCTACTCAAGACTTCAGCACGGTGCTAAGTATTAGTCAGAACATGTCTCAGTCCTTAATCCAAAAACATACACAGCAAGGAGACCAATAAAACATGCTCATGTTAACTCACACAATTGCAAACAACCCCGATGTCAGCAGTAAAGTATCACAATCTGCCTGGCTAACAGATGAATACTGGCTTTGTTATTGACGCTTTTGTCAAACTCAGTGTGTAGCCTCACAGCACAAGCAACATGTTTGTGTCTGTGTACATTTTTCTGCATCAGTTGGAGGGTGTTAAACTTTCCCCTCTAATTGTAGGTCTTTTAGATTTTACCCAACCTACCAATTTGGAAAACGGCAATTTGACTAATTTCATTGTACTGTAAGGTATGCGTAAGTACAGCCTGAGGCACATTGGGCATAACGTTCTGTGGCTGGAATGAAAAATTGCTTCAAATCAGCAACATAAAGGTCACGCAAAGACAAAACAGCTTCAACCATGAGACCAAAGTATAAAAGTGGCAAATTGCACAAGCATAGTTTACCTTTTTGGGTGAAAGGTCATCCATGTGTGAGTTTATCATCTTATGCCAATCATTTTCACACACACATAACCAGAAACTTTCTGAGCCATTGAGCATAATTTCAGCAATTTCACAGAAAACACCTCTTGCAAAATTTTATCACATTCAGAAAACAGCACCAGTGCTTCAAAAACCCTTGCATGCACACTTACAGATATACTGTAGTTTATTTAAGTCAACATACAGTAAACCTTAAGTCTCTACCAAAGGGAACAATTGTGTATAATGACAGAGTAGATGGGTTGGTAATGACACCCTAGTGAGATAATATGACAGTGGAAGGTCCCAAAAAGCCCCCCAGAAAGATCCTACCTAGAGCTCTCCTAAGTAACTGAATCAAATCTGGGAGGGTTTAATTGCCAGTCTGGTAGACACAAAGGAGCTGCCTTGGGATTCAGAGCTGGAGAGAAAAATATGTCAGCCACAGGAGGAGTTATGAAGTAAAAGTAAAGGGCAAGGGTGAAATCAACCTGCCTCTGATGCATTCTTTACCTGTATAATGCCACAACTGACAGTGTCAAGAAGTGCACGTGCCCAAGTCCCAGAGCAGATGCACACCCCCTTAATCCTTTGGGTAAATCTCCTGCTGGCACCTCATCTGGCAGTGACTGAACTTTTGGAGGGATTTTGGCTTTTTTTTTTTACTTATGGAAGAAAGGATTGTGCATGGTGCAACAAACAAATAAACAAACACAGGGATGCACTCACACATCAACATGCCCATGAGCTCAGAAAAGGTTGTGACCTTCCTGATTCATACTGTAGGTAGGGTATAGCACTGCCATCAGCTTTGCAAAGGCAAATCCTTTGACTCAGTAATTTTCCTTTTAAAATGGGATCAGTATCTATCCATCCAAGGGCAGTAAAGGTGGGCTAGGAATATGATACAGCTCTATTCCTTCTCGACATAACTGATGTCCTGTTTATCTTTGGTTCCACCTTAAATCAATGAGAGTACTAATAATGGCAGCGCGTTGAGAGCGTAGCCATATTTAAAGTTGCATGTGTCAACTTGCACCAACCCATTCAGAGGAGAATTAATAGACTTCATGAAAATATGCCTGAATTGGCATCGGTCTCAATACATTCCAGTGTGATATTTATCTCTGTAGCACCTAACCTGATGACAGCACCACATAATTAGGTTTTAAGTATAGTGCAGACACAAATGATTTTGCAGGGCAGAGGCTACAGTTTGTGTGTAGGTGTGGTGATGGAAAGTGTTTCTGCTGTTTTGAGGTCAGTAATGACAGACAAATAGCTGTCAGGGCTAATGGGAGGGGACAGCAAGAGATGATGGGAACACAGAAAGAACAATGGCGAGCAGTTCAACGTAGGCTGACTGTGGAGCTACAGCATGGCTATGGGGTCCACACAGAGAGAATGTCACATAACAAATACACGAAAACGCTGCTATGTGGTTACTGTTGTAACCTAAAACCTAACCATCAACCACAAGCAGCAAGCTAATAGTGTATGCAACCCCAAAGCATTTATGGCACAATGCTGGAAAAAAATCCATTCATTAAGTCTGAAGTTTGTAGAAAAAAAAAAACCTTCCTCTCTTCAGGGTTCAACAGTCACGGTTGAAGTCAAGTTTATTTCTGTAGCATATTTAACACAACATGCGCTGCCCAAAATGCTGTACACAATAAAAAATGCTAATAGATTAAAACAGAATGAAATCACAGCTTATAAATAGAATGAATATTATAAAAAGTCACATGTCATTCCTGTCAGGCCGCATGTCTTATTTTTGTTTTTAAATTTATGACATATGTGAAATGTGGGACACATAAAAGAAATTCAATTAACCTCATAAACCTGCTGCAGTTATCAGTTAATTTGTTTGTCACCTTGAATCCAAATATTATTAAAGCACCACAGCAACATCACAACACAGGCTGTAGTGTCTCTCTGTTAGTCGGGGAAATTTGGTAAGTTTAAGAAGTCTTCAGGTGTTCACTTCCATGCAGTAAAGGACTAGATAATAACATGATAAAAATGGTAAATGTAGCAGACACTTTAAATGGCCCCTCTTTGGTAGTAAAACCAGAACAAAAATAAAAACTCTACCGCTTTCATTTCCTCATATGATTTTGTATACATGTCTGTGATTCTCTCTTCCTGACAATGTCTCTGCACTGCTACTGTCTCACATCAACAGCTGAGATTCAGACAAAAATCATTGCACTCTGAGCCTCTTTCTGAGTTTTGCAGCTCATTTAGAGGGTGGAGACTCAGAGTGGGGGTAAAGTTACACATTAAAAATGCTCCTGACATCTTTATACTGTACATAACTATTATATTTCACAAAAGAGGGCAGCTATAGTTCAGAAAAAAGATTATGCTGTAGGAATGTTTAGTCTTACACACTGCATGAAGAAGCAATTTTTTTACAGTTTAATTTGTCTAGTTTACTGCCATTACAGTACAACCAAAATGATTTTACTGCTTTAAAATGTGTAAACTACATAGAAGCTTTTCAATCACCACAGCTTGAAAGTGCAACAAAAAACGGGAAGAAAGATGGAACCCTTTTCGGTAACATTTGGACTTTTCTTTATTGTACTGTATCTTTATTTGCTATTAATTTATTTGTACTTATTTATGTATGTTTTCTATTCCGTCTCTATTTGGCATAGCCCTACAGTATGTGTGTATTTTATTCAATAATGGTCTGTGGCAGACGGTATTAATATGGCTTTTGGTGTTCTTGATAAATAGTTAATTTTTCCTGTTTTTATAGCTGTTATAGCCCTCCTGCATGGTGTGTTTGTGTGTGTGTGGGGGCATAAGATGATGTATGGTTGTATATTTTATGTGAATATGACAATAAAAAATAATTTCCAAAACAAAATTGAAGCCAAAGTGTAGAGTGTAACACATATCATGCAGACTATGTAAAATGCTCAGCTGCCACAGATTTCAGCTGAACTCTCTGTAGTCAATGCAGTTGTTTTATTTGGATCCTTTTACAAGAGCACTGGCCACGTTTCTGAATTATTCTTGTTTCCTTAGGATTTATGTGTAATAAACAGCTTTGATGTCTGGGCTTTGATTGACAGGTGTGTTTGACAGCTGGCTTGTCTACAGAGCTGGATTTGCAGAGTTTCTATTATATAAAAAAGAAACATTTTTCCTCTGACAGACAGCTCAATTGTACATATATGTGGTGAATAAGTTTTACCAAGACCATTAAATTATTTTATTATTTAAGTGTTTCATGGAGCTTTACTACCTCATTAACCCTTTCAGCCTAATGTATCATATTTGATATGTGACTTTTATAAAATTAAATCCTCCTTTTTTGCATTAAAATGGTTTTATACAATAAAATAAATGCAGTGCTGTGACAATTCAGTAGGAGGCACAAGACAAGCCTCTGAGGACCTTGACAGCGGTCATCCAAAACAGAAATCCTCCTAACCCCTAAACCTAACCCCTAACGCTAGCTCAGTTTAAACAGTTAAAATTTCTGCATCTTGTAAAAGCACTTTTTCGAACACATTTGAGGCACAGTAGTTATACACAGGATATGTTAAGAGTTTAAATAAATTTTATATTCTGTAAGTTTTTGTTTATTTTAAAAATGTGAACAAGTTGCAACAAATGCCTGATGTATCAAATATGGTACAAAACAAAACTCAGTTATACAAAGTGGGGTTCACTCCAGTTTCAAAGAATTTGAATTTTCCAGCAATTTTTTTTTAGAGTTCGAATTTAAAGGGTTAAAGGTCCTATATCTTAACACTTACATTTATATCTTTACTGCTATTTACTGTGTCTATTAAAGACTTTTGTAAGGGTGTTCATGGTATAAAGTGTTTTTAATTTGATTTTTCCTTGGATTTCCTCTGAATTCACTGAGTTTAGCACCCACTTTTCAACAAAAAACACTTTTCATGGATAATTGTCTAAAAAGTCAGAATTCCACAGCACTCTGTTGGCTCATGGGGGTGGGACTGTTTGATTGATTATGATTGGTTACGACTTGTGATGTCGCAACTCACAAAAGTTCAAAAAGGTTTGTTTTCTTATTGTCCATCTTCTATTCTTCAGGACTGGCACTACTGAACAAGTTCAAATTTTCACAACTTTAATTTCACTTCACAGGGTGTATATAAACCTCAAAACCTGATAGCATATGGGACCTTTAAGCCTTAGTCAGTGTGTGTATGTGTTCACCCATCTGGCCTCAAAATATCAGAATGGTCACAGTCAAAACACAAAATCAAGGCTTCAAACATGAAGTCCAAAACCCATGGGTGACATCAGGGGAGCTACATCCACTGTCTTTATACAGACTGGTACTTCCTACTTTTAGAAACTTCTCTTGGTAACTAACCACTTCACTTATTTAAGATTGAAAAACTAAGCCCACTGACCCAACCTTCACCAGGGGAATAAACTAAATGTATCAATTAAAAGACAAACAGTGTCACAGTAGATTCCATGTTACCTATTTGTCTGTTCTGCCCTCTTTTAAATTCCCTGCCGTCTGCTCTTCTTCTTTTCCAGGTTTCTGTTTTTAGGTATTTTTTCTTTGGTAACAGATGCTCCTCCCTTGGCTAAGGGCCAGCCAGGTTTGTAAGATGATCACAGAGCTGTCCAGCTGAAGAAGTATCTGAATGTCACTAGCTGGAGGCAATGTCTGAGTCAATGATGGATGGACTCTTGGAATGCTATGGAAGATGAAGCGCAGCGTTGGTTTGTTGTGTCTGTTGAAAGACAGTGATCTGCTGCAGTGAAAGGAGATTAGACTTATGGCATTGGTAGAAAGAGGAGGAAATATACACTGTCTGTATATCAGTGTACAGCAGGAGGTAGAGAGAGATTCAGAAATAGAGGTGAACAAGAAAGAGCGGGAGAGAGGAACAAAAAGAGGACAAGGTGACATTCGGCGTCCGAGAAAGGCAACACACCAGAACATGTACATTGTCTACCTCTCCCCTTCCTCCACCTGTCCTCTGCTGTCAGTTGTTTTCCTCTCTATAGCTTGTTCAAACTCCCTCCCATTGCTCCCCAACTCCCTGCCCCCACCCAAACCCACATATCTCTTCTATCTCCTTCACTTCTTCCCTTGTCGCGGCAGTGGTCACACACCCATGTAGAACAATAGTCAGTGACTTTATTCCCATGCACTTCCCAGAACCCTATGCCCTCAGGTATGGAACTCTATCACTCAGCCACAAACAGGTGGATCAGCCCAAATACACGTTGGAGGAAAACAACAAAGGCACCAGATTCTCTATGAGATTAGACCCTCAGGCCGTAGGGAAAAGGATGGGGGGGAGGAATTAGAGGAAGGGGAACGTGGGGATTTTAAATATAAACCTGCTTTGTTGGAACAGCGCAAAGCATAAAGTATTCTGACCCGATTAATGTTTGCCAGTTCATTTCATTGACTTCATTTCCAACAGAGGGTAGAGGGCAAAATGCTATCAGCCTAATAGAGAAAGGGGGAGGAGACTTGCTGAGGTTGACGGCTACTGCATTCATTTCAGCCCTGCAGTGTGTTGTCTATGAATATGGAGAAGCCTAACAAACGATGTCCTCTAACACAGTGCTCTCTGTTCATCCCTGGGCGATCCAACCACAGTCCAATCTCTTTAAGTGCTAGGGGGTCTCCTCTGTAATGTCAGTTGTCATTGGAGTGACCACAAATGACACTTCTGTTTAAATCAGCATCCATCACCTCCCCCTAGCAAAGCAACTGTGGGCAGCCAGGTTCAGGCTCCGTCTGCACTCCACAATCCAAGAAATGTTTCAAAATATCTTATATTGAAAATGTGTACTGATATATCATAATTGGAACACTGTAAGAGAAAGCCCTAGCATGGATGCTAATTCCCTCATTATAGCTCATTATATGAAGGAGGGCAACCACCTTGAACCAGACCTGAGCTCATTTGTCAACATACAAATGAATGTTTTCCCTCCGTTGTCTCATACAATACATGGAAGATGTCTGTGAAGATTCTCAGTCATCCAGGTCATAGTATCCAAGGCGTGTGGTTTTTTCTTCCATCGACTGGAC
>JAQQAE010019723.1:0-10856 GCA_029823295.1 Pseudamia nigra | reverse complement strand
AAGTCGTTTAACTGAGCAAAGACAATTTTCTCTAGAATTTTAGAGAGGAAAGGCAGTTTTGAAATAGGTCTAAAGTTTGCTAGCACTGTGTGATCCAGGCCAGGTTTTTTTAATTAGAGGTTGCACGACTGCATGTTTAAGATTAACAAAAATGAACAAAATAATCCACTAAATTAATAACATAATCGACAAAATAAACAAAACAAGTAATAAAATTAGCTGAATAAACGGCAAGATGAATAAAATGTAGAAATAATTCAGCAAAATCAACAAAGATAAGAAATAAAATCATCTACAAAAAGAAGGAATGAATCCATGAAAGTGGCAGCCCTGATGTGACCTTTAACCAACAACCAGTCGGGATTTACCTGGAATCCAAAATGAAAAGAAAATGAAAATGTTCATGTCTCTCTGCTCTGTCTCTGTGCTGTAAATAAAAAATACCACCCGAGATCATAAAAACACCGGTGAACGTGAAATAAGGCAATGAAGTTTTAAAAACTTAAAACTTAAAAGTGAAAGTTACCCTCTTCTGCTGGAATCGCCAGGTTTTCAGCGGACTATTCCATTTGCACCGTAACAGGGGAGACTCCTCATCACCCATAGTCAAAAATTAAAAAGGAAGAAAAAGTTGAGAAAATCGAAGTATGATAGCCATTTAAAAAATTCTATTACACTGTTAATATTCACATTTGCTCAAATTTTCTTTTCTATTTCATTATTGACAATCCACAGGGATCATGGTCCCCCCGAAAGGTAATTCTACCGCTCTGATTTGATTTTTGAATCCAGGGCAGGCGGTAAATATGGAAAACATGGCGCACTGCGCTGTTGTGTTTATGTTTTTTTGTACGGGAACCCTCCTGAAAAGTAAGAAAGAACTTCATTCTGAAATTTGTGGCTATTCTAAACATGTCTGTTAGACACAATTGGGTGGAATTAAAATAGGATACAGATATGTTGCTTATAACTGCTGCTGATTTCCTCGATAAGTTTGTTTTTTGATTATTATTTTTTTTACATTTTGGGCATTTTGCTGATTATTTAGCTGTAATTTCGTTCACTTTTGCCCATTATATTAATTTCTTGTTCATTTTTTGTCATAAACATATGCTTTAAAGACACATTGATACATCAAAAGTGTTCAATGCTGAGAATTTCCAAGAGGATTCAGCGATGCCCAAGCAAAAATATTCCTAATGCTCAAATGACCACAGTGTTTATCCTTTTTCTTTTCATTTGTCTTCGTTCAGGTGCAGATGCTCGGGTTCAGACACAACACACTGTCAGGGTGAAAATGGGAGATGAAGCCTTGCTCAACTGTCCATTCGTCCAGCCGAAAAATGTCCGTCAAGTCACATGGCAGAAGGTTTCCCCTGAGATGAACGTGGCCACTTACACTGCACACTTTGGCCAGAGGGTGGTTCCTGAGTTCAGAGGCAGAGTGGAGTTTAAAGCTGCTGGGCTGCAGAACAGCTGCCTCATCATCAGGAACGTGGGGCAGCAGGATGAAGGCTGTTACCGCTGCCTGTACAACATCTACCCTCGTCCCCCTGTCACCTGTGAAATCTGCCTCCAGGTTTACGGTAAGGAACGGTGATATAAAACACCAGAGCATGTTTGAGCTGTAAAAGGAATTGTGTTGGCTAATTGTAATCAATATTGTAATCAGTATTGGGGATAAAATGCATCAAAATCAACATACAACATATAAAAGTCAGTATTTTATAGGTGAAAACAGCTCACCTCGTTACTGCCTGTCTTAAAATGGTTTTAATCCTTCCCACCTTGATGATGATGTGCAGACTGACTCCTCCATGTCACAAAATTTGCAGGAAAAACTCTAATGAAGGTTGAACAGCCCACCTGGAGTCTGCTGAACCTCATTCATTTTTGGATAGCACTGTTTCACCCTATTACACAGGGACAGTGATTTAACCAAATAATGTAGCTTTCTTGATCCGCTTGTATACATTAAAACACCACAGTGACAGCAGTTAGTCAGAGGAATTGAGACAATTGTAGAATTGCTTATTTTCTGGAATATTTTGTGAATTTATGAATTATTTTGTTAATTTTCCTTTTTTTGGTGGAAGCTTTTTGTTCATTTTTGGGTCTCATACTGTTCCACAGTTTGTAAGAAGAGGCTTCCATCAGTGAACATATATAATCTTTGATACCAGTGAAACATGGAAATGGTTTGATTGTTTTTAATGTCTGTTCTTTAGCAGAAACGAATGAAGTTGCTCCGCTTGTCAGTGAATCTCAGCAGTTTACAACAATCTCTGGTGAGGAAAAAAAATAAAAATAAACATTTATAGTCCAATAAAGTCTTTATGACTATAACGTCTTATAATTACTCTTTTTTTTTTTGATGGTTTATTTTCCCAGGTTTGGATAAAGAACCGGTGAGCAGTGATAACAGTAAGTAAAGCTTCACATGGAGTCATGCAGAGCTGGCTTATAAAATGAGAATTAAGATCATTTTGTGTGTATGTGTGTGTTTTAAACATTGTCTGACTGCATTTTTACATTCTTTTTGTTCTTTTTTCAGGGTCTTTATTACTGTTGTCTTTTTACTGCCCTTTCCCCTCTAGTTTTTGCATTTTTTCACCCTACTTTTGTTTAATATCTTTTTGGTTTATTGTTTTTCATTCTTCCATGTTTCTGCTAGTTTTGATCACTTTTTGTTTTTTTGTTATTTTGTTCAATTTTTTTGTTCATTTTGTTTAGTTTTTGCTTGTTTAGTTTTTTTTCTTTTCATTTTCTTTATTATTTGATACATTTTTTTCTCATTTTCATTTTTTGTCAATTATTTCCTTTTTTGTCATAGTGTTTAATTTTTTGCTCATGTCCTTTTTTTCATTTCTAGTCATTGTGAGGATTATTTTTTTTATATTTTTGCCCCTTTGCATCTTTGTGTTTTTAAATTATATCTCTTTGCATCTCTTCTAGTTTGTTTGCACTGTTTTTCTTGTTTGTTCCTCCCAAGGAAAAATCAAATCACACTTCATTTTGTCAACACCCACATAAGTATTTAATAAATACATGCAAGTGCTACAGATATGAAGTGTTATTTCATATAGATAAGTGCTAAGATATAGGATCCTTAAGGTTGTTTTTTTTTTTTTTTCCGCAGGATCGAGTCAGATTGTGGTTCTTGTTTGTGTTGTTGGTGCTGTTGCTTTTGCTGCTGTTATTATTATTATCATCACATCTATCTGGAAACACATCAACTGGTACTTTTCACTTTACAACTTATTGTCATTTACCATATCAGATACACACCCAAATATAAAACTGACACATGTTGGTTTAACTTTGACTATTCTTCATCTTCAAGTGAGACACAGACTGACCCTGAGAAAAAACCAGTAGATGCCACACCGCTGAATAAAGACCCAGTGATCACACAATCTTGTACGGAGAGTGAATCAGCTTTGAGGTTACGCTCATCTGCAAAAAAAGTCCACAAAGGAACGACCAGAGGCGGGAGGACACCGGCGTCAAGAAGCCTTTGTTTTAAGTGATACAAAAGTAAGAATCGTGGTTAAATCACGTATGATTTAACCACAGGAATCCACTGTTTTGTGTGTTTTGTTTAATTTTAGTTTCTTTTTATTCTGAGTTATCATTTTCATTATGTTTGTGATTGTGACCTTCCTGTCACCTTTGTTTTAGCTCAGTAACTTTTACTGTTTTATATAAAGCTGTATGATATTTGATTTCGATATTTCAAGTAATAAGAGCATTGTACTGATATTTCTGTACTGACGTCTTTGCAAATACGATGGAATTGCTCTTTGTTTGTTGTACTATATACAGTACTAACTTACAGCAATCACACTACTCTGTCATTAAAACCATTCAACTGCTAAAGTGATTAGTTCACTAAGCATGTATCTTCTATTCATTCATTTTATTTTAATTCTTCCTTTTTCAGTTGATGGTGGAAGTTCAAAATAAAAGTGTCAGTAAGTCATAGACCCAGTCATGTATAGGGGCATTAATGTGGCACTTTTCTGCATTCAACATGGTGTCTTGTGGTCGTCCCTGCCACCGACCATCAACTACCTGTCCATCTTTGAGTATTTGATCATCATACCAGAGATGGGTGTGATAAAAGAGGCACGTTTTCTTTTGTAGACAGCCAGGCTTTTGCTTTTCATTCCAGATATATCATCTGAATAAGCCATTCAAAATTCTTAATGCAGATAATCCTTTTCATAAAATCAGGTTGTGCTTTGTTCAGCTACTTCTCAAAAAATCCTTAACATGTTGAGAACAAAGAGGGTGTGTTGAATTGTTTATTATGGACTGATTTATTTCCACAGGCTGTCTGCAAGTCACTCTTAAAATATCCAATTTGAATTTGTCAGATTTAAATTTCCCCATTTATTTCATTTAATTTTATATGTCTGAATGCCTTTTTGTCAGAGGCCTTCTGCCTTTATGTCCTCTTTTCCTTTTGCTTATAAGCATCAGCAGTACTATACGGGTAGGTGTATGATACCTGTAGACGCCTAGTGTAACGGGCCTTTGTCAATGTGTGAACTGTACGGCTTTAGGTTTGCAGCAGTAAATGCTCCACATGGCCGCCAGAGGTCGCAATTTCTCCATCATATGCCTGTGAGCAAAGACCATGGCGAGAGAAAGACAGTCCACTGTCGCTTCCTGGATCCAATTAGTGAAAGTGAATTGCCCGTTGTTTTTTCGCGCTAAAGGCACCAAAATACGAGAAGACACTGGACCCAGGTTCTACAAACCAGCATTTCTAAATCAAATCTGTCAGGAGAAAAATGACTTAAATCACTGCTAACGTTTGGCTGTAACAAACTCTCGCGAGATCTGACTGCAGAAGTCCCGTCTAAAGAAAGTATCACGTAATATAAAAGCGAATGATAATTATTCTAAAATTATCCGAGCTTTCGATGAACTACGTCACGATAGTGTGTTATTATAATATATTGTCTTTATTTTTTTACTTTAAGTCATCTATTCAACGTCCTCAACGCTTCTGACTCCGCCTACTTCATGAAAGAGGAGGTGTGTAGCAGGTCTTAACGTTAGAATAGGCTACGTTGTGTTATCTTCTTCAATGGAGGATGTTGGGTGTAAGGCTAACAGGAGGATGAGTCTGTGGAACGAGGCCATGCAGCCCACATCAACTCCCTCACATTTTAATCTGTGAAACATGGATTATTCCGCTTCAGTTTTACATCACCTGTGAATGGAAACAGCAGCTGGAGCCCTGAGAATCTGTGGACCTTCATCTGTAACTGGGTAAGGAACATTCACAAAGTTACAGTAGTAGTGGAAGTTGTCGTTTTATTTCTGTGCATGTTTCAGAAAACATTGAATCCCAAACAACTAAAATCATTTTGTCAAAACGCTGAATCACTGTATGGAGGTTTATAGATAAATAATTTTGAAATATTGATTCATTAGCTGTATTTTAAAGTAGATTTCATTCATAGGTGAAAATTTGTTATTAACATGTGCATATATCTCAATTACATGCATGCGTTAAGAAATGCTGCTTTGCATAAAGACATTTTTGATCATTTAGGAATTTAATTTTTTTTTTCAATTTCTTGACTGTTTTGTGTTCAATTTCCTCATTATTTAGTTAATTTTATTGATTATATTGTAAATTTTTGTTATTTTTGTGGATTATTTTGGGCATTGTTGGTGCTAATTTTAATTATTTTTGTTCATTTACTGAATTATTTTGTTTTTGGAATTTTTGTTAATTTTTTCTACTATTTTGTTCATTCTGTTTAGCTTTTTACTTATACTGTATTGTTCATTTTTGTGATTATTTTATTATTATTATTATTATGTATTCAATTCCATTTGGTTTTCAACTATTGTGTTTGTATTTCTTCACTGTCTGCAAATGTCCATTATTTTGATTTTTTAATTTTTTAAATTGTGTCCTTTTTTTGTTAATTTCTGTTCATTTTTTTTACATTATTTTGTTCATTATTATAAGTTTTCTTGATTAATGTTGATTTTGACTCATTTAGGTGCTTACTTTTGTTTTGTTTTTTTAATTTTTGGTCCTCCTTGAACAAAACATACAAATTGATGCCTTGACAATTCACCAGAACAAAGAAAATAGGGTCAGATGCTTAAATCTTCAGGAGCATTCAACAATGGCTTAAATGTCCTCTCTAGGTTCAAATGAAACCTATGTCCTTATTTTTTTCCTCTAATGAATTCATCCAGCTGTCTTATTGACCTAAACAAGCAACAGAAGTTGTTCCAGGCTGTTGAATGAGTGAATTATTTTTTAACTATTTAGAAATTATTTAGAAAAAAATACATTTGATTCCGAGTTCTCAGTCCTTGTGGGAAAAACTGCCAAAGATGTGCAGTTTTTATTTTCTTTTCATGAAATGCTTTGTTTAAGAAATCTCACATTACCTCTGTCCTGTGGGACTGAACCAGATGTGGCAAAAAGTGCCAGGCACATCTGGATGCAGCGCTGGTTATTTGGTTTCACTCTCCTCGTGAACATGAAAATCTCAGCTTTCATAAGTACATCCAACAGATTTAAAGTGATTAATAACACCTGCAGTCCTTTCAATAACTCTGCTTTAGCTTTAATAGGTCAAGAATTGGAAACATAAATCATCAAAAGGGCACATTTATCTGATAATAAATTTAAGGGTGTAGGTTTCGTTTGAACATTGGGGGCATTTTTAGTCGGGTATCTTTGCATCCACCTGGAAATTTCCAGTATTGAAAGTCAAATATCAAGCTTGTTTTTCTGATGAGTTGTTAAGTTGTTTCTTCTCTGTGTACAAAGGGAATAAAAAAATGAGCAAAACAACAAGAAAGTGAATTAAATAAACAAGAAAATGAGCAAATTAACCAACACGATTGGCCCAAAAGTTCAACATGAACTGACACAATATTAATATTTCCATTTTTAACTGTATGCTAAATGGATGCACATATCATACCTTTTAAAATAAATTATACTGTTCATATACAACACATAAAAATGAAAAAAAATGAACAGAATAACTGCAACATGAACTAAAAGGAGTAAAATTATCAAGAAAATCAAATCAGATACACATGAAAATGAACAAAATAAGCAGCACCATGAAATATAATGAAAAAAATGAGCAAAAGCACTAGACCAAAGATTTTAAATAAACTACACTTTTTACTTTTTTACTTTTGTATTTCAGCTGAATCCATTATTATAGCATGTATAAGAACAAAGATTTAACTTATTTTAACGTACTTACCTTATTGGAGCTTAACTAGTAAGCCCTAAATCAACAAAACAAACAAAAATGAGAAAATAATAGGCAAAACAAACAAAATAATTAAAAAAAAATAGTAAATTAACAAAATAATCAAGAAAATGACCTCAACGATGAACAACACTGCCATTATTTATGCAATGTTGGGTTTTTAAGAGTTTAAAAATACATTTTGTGATGTTTTGTTGAGGGGCACAAATGCACATTTTGTGAATACTGAATAGTATATGAATACATGCACCTGAGAGCAAAAAAAAGAAGAAAGACTGTACTGCTCTGTATGTAAAAGTCTTTAAGTCTCAACATCAGACAAAAGCTATTTTTTGCAGTAGAAAAGTGATTTAACTGTTGCCCGACAGGAGCAGGCAGCGTGTTGGAAACCAGATGGTTGGCGCTGTAAACGAGTAAATAACACTCATAAAACTCTGAGGTCTGGACCTGGGCTGTCTTGTGGTTGAGACTGGTTTTCAGCCCACTTCAGGGCTCCGGCAAAATTTGATCAAAGGCCAGTTTATGTCTGACCCCTGCTGCGTCCACCTTCTCCTCGAGGATGTGAAGAACTGGTGTGATCCCAGTAAGGTCCTCCAGATAATCCACAGCAGATTCTTTATATTGTCTATATGAAATGAGTAGTCACAGTGTGGTGGAGACATGGCCTGTCAATCAATAAATATCCTCATTAATGTCATTAACATCCTCATAAGTATAAATACATATTTTATATTGCAGTATGTTATGGTGACAATTTATCCTTGTATACAATTTGATTTTATATTTGTCTTTATACTGATGAGACGTCAGATTTAGTGCACTTGATTTGCTTTGATTAAATGTCATATGATCCTGCACATAAAACAATTTTTTGTAAACCACAAATTTTTCATCTTTTTTGCAGTTTTTGTGTCGTCTTTGTATTTTTGCACCTTTTCCCTGTTTCATGTTGTTTTTGTTTACTTGCATCTTTTTCCACATTTTCTAAACCACTAAATCGGAGAGAATTTTTTTTGTCCTTTTGTGCCTTTTTATGTCATTGTCATCCTTTTTATGTTTTATTCTTTTGTATCTTTTTATTTAATTTTTTTTTCATCTTTTTTGCATCTTTCATACAGTATGTTGGGGTTTTGGTCTTATTTTCATCTTTCATATCTCTTATTTTTTATGTTGTTTTCCTCATTTATGTCATTTTGGTTTTGGTCACTTCAAAATTGAACCTATATACCCCAGGTGTAGTGTGATGTTTAGAGTCAACTCTGTTAAACGAAGGCAAATCAGCATTTAGTTAAAGCTGAGTGGGCAAAAAAGTTGACAAAATGAGAAGTAAATTGGACAAACACTAAGAAAATAATCAAAAAAATGATCATAATTGAACAACATAAGTAGCAAAATTAACAAAATAAGCAAGACGGTTAAAAAAAAGGGGGCAAAATAAAGAAATATCGACAAAATAATCAAGAGAATAACAACGTAATTGAATAAGCAAACAAAAATGAACAAAATAAGGAAGAAAATGAACAAATGTAAACAAAATGAACAATAAAAGATTGAAAGAATTGAGAAAATGACGAAAAAATAAACAAAATAATCAGCAAAATGAACAAGATATGAAGCAAAATGTTGCAAGAAATTGAACAAAAAGTAATCAATTAAACAAACAAAAATGTGCAAAATATGTAGTAAAATTAACAAAAATGAGCAAAATAACCCAGAAAGTTTAAAATAGTAGTTGTAGTAATAAATTAAAATAAAAAAAATTAAAGAACTAATTGAGAAAATTACCCAAAAAATAAACAAAATAATCAAGCAAAGATACAGAAAAGAAAAAGTAATCAGGAAAACAAACAAAAATGGACAAAATATGAAACAAAATGAACACAGTAAGCATGAATATGAACAAAAAAGGCAATATAAAGAAAAATGAACTTAATAACCAGGAATATAATGACAAACCGTGACTGAGAAACTATCCTCACCTTCATGACTAATGTCTTCAGCTCTTCTGTGATCTGTGTGAGGTGTCAGGTATTGATTTTGAAATCCGGTCTAGACATTGCAGTGGCAGCCTTATGATGATGATGATGATGATTATAGGCTCAGCATGTTCGGCTGTGACGACCATGTAAAAACCACAGTACACCCAGGTGATGGTTGTCACATAACCACAGTAGCCACTTTGAAACTAAACCCACCTTGGTTTTGTCCTGCACGTTTTTGGTTTTTCTCTGTTTCTTTTATTGGATTTTTGGGTTGTTACTCTGTGCCTCAAAACCAAAATGAACCCAACGAACCAAAATGGATCATAAAGCCTCCAATTTGGTTCGAAATTTTCTTCATGTATGTTCTTTTTCTTGATTATTTTGTTCATTTTTTATTTTGTGGTTTAATTTGCTCATTTTTTGTTAGCTTTCTTGTTCATTTCGTCCGTATTTGTTTCTTTATATCCTGACAAAGGGGGTTTATGATGCATTTTCTTTCTTTGGGTCCATTTATGGAACAGCTACAGTCATGACATGAAAACATGTAAAAAAAAAATAGCTAGGTTTTTTTTTTAAATTTACAAATCTTCAACAATACCATATTTAAACAATATGGAATAATCAAAGGTACTGTGCAACTAATCCTGATGATGTAATCAGGATTAGCTAACTAATCCTGATCTTATTTTTTGGTAATGCTGTGGAAGCCTTGACTTTGAGTTACTGAATTAAAATTAATAAAAAGGATTATGACTAGATAAGTATTTCACTTACACCTTACACCCTTTTCAAACTTAAAAACATCTGATTTGTGCCAATGTTTCTTTCTATTTTAAAGTTATGCTTTGAAATAAACGTTACACATTTATTATACATGGAACAGTTTTAAGTTTCTGTTTTGTGTCCTGAGTTGAAAATCATTTAGGACACACTGCAGCAGAGTGTGAAGCTGGAACAATGCTCAGGCGATGCAGTCATGGTTAAATTCATCCTGTGGTTTGTGTTGTCGTTACAGACAGCGTGAGGAAGATGCAGCTGCAGCTCTGTTGACCTGAGCTGGGAATCAACAAGTCACAACACTGGACAAGGTCTGTCTGCACAGTGCCTCTGCATTCACACCTGACTGTCTGTGGCTTTTGGTTGTTTTATTTTGAAACTGTGCAGAGGTACAATCACTGTGACTGTGTGTTTGTAGCAGAAGTTTAGATGATGTTGTGGGAAAATGAGGTGGCAAATTTGCAAAGACTGCAAAATCCAGGTTAAAAAAACAAAGTAAAGCACAGTAAGTCTGTGAGTTACTGTACAATGTCTTTATTTAACTCTAAAATGTCTTTATTTAACTAAAAATGAACAAAAGAAGCAAAATGAACAAATATTAACAACATTTTTCAGTAAAATGGGCACAAATCAACAACGTAAGTAGCCAAATGAACAGAATAAGAAGCAGTTAAAGAAAAAGGAAGCAAAATAAAGCGAAATGAACAAAATAAGAAACTAAGTGAACAAAATAAGCAAGAAAATGAACAATACCGTATTTTCCGCACTATAAGGCGCACCTAAACGCCGTCTATTTTGTCCAAATATGACACTGCGCCTTATA
>JAQQAE010019722.1:0-10857 GCA_029823295.1 Pseudamia nigra | reverse complement strand
TGTGAAATTATTTATCTTGGTGTCAATTTTTTACATCACAAAAACCTGGCATTTGAACAGGGGTGTGTAGACTTTCTATATCCACTGTAAGGGTTGCATATATCTATAAAAGCACTAATACTGATGCTGCAAGTCTGGATTATTGAAATTACAGTTTCATTATTGCATGATAATTATTTAATTTAGTCTAAACTACAAAAAATACAGATTAGCTGACAGAAACACAAAGGATTTTACTTTTACCAGTTTGCTTTACAGTAAACTGGACAAGGATGGGCTGAAGCTGTAGATGCACTGTGATGCCCTTATGATGTAGATTACTGTATGGCTTCTTCTTCAACACAGTCCCCTTTGATTTCCACACACTTCTAAATTGCTTTCATACACAAGCTTTCATCTTGCACAGTAAAAGATATTCAGTACCCATGGAAATCTCTAGTCTTGAAAGCCGGAGTAAACACCAACAATCATCAGCGATGTTTGAAGTCATCAATTACTCAACAACTATCAACTTTCCCCAGAAATAACAGAGACAGTTATATGTCCAAAGGGCTGAATCAAATGCATAGTACATACTATCTGCTCTTCATCATCAGCCAAACTTCTCTATCTACCCTCATATGTCACCAGCACATCTTACTACACTAGATGCTTTCACTGGCATCCAATGGTTGAACACTTTTGTTGAGGTTCATGGTCTTTGATCAGCAGTTGTTCTTGTGCACATTGAAACTCTTTGAGCTTGATGTAATTACTCATTTCTTTACTGGCTGTTAAGAAATGCAATGTCCCATGAGGATTAATCACAGCAAGCAAAATTTGTTTTAAAACTTGAATATATTGCATGATGTTCTTCAAAACAGGATTGGAAAACTATTAGGCCTATGATAATGTTTGTTTTTCACCACAACAGTCCAAGAGCCTGTTTGCTAATCTCAAAACATTTCAGTAACCCGGAAAAATTTTTGAGGAAAACTGGTTCTAGACTAGCATCAGTAGTTTAGTCTTCAACCAAGAATCAGTTATGTCAATGTGACCAACGAGACCAGATAAAGCTTTGTAACAGACATAAAAAAACAAACCAACCAACCAGAGCTAGTGTGCCGTCTAGTCTGCATAAAAGTAAATGTTAATCTTGCAAAACCAGGAATAACATAGACACGACCTGGTCCACCGTGCTTCAAAACACCAGCAGAACTTCTGGGAAAGCAGACACAAAGATATCTTCTCCTCCTTCTCCTTTCGGCTGCTCCCCTCAGGGGTTGCCACAGCGAAATACCAATGATTTGCATGTTTGATCTGGCATAGGTTTTTACTATGATGCAATTATGTGGCTGGCTAGCTTATGGAAAAACAATGTGGTTCTTCACAGGTTCTGAGTGCTCGATTCCTGTTGGTGAGAAGGGGAACAACCTACCTTTGAAACCCTTCTCCACCATAGTTTTGAGAACCTCCACATTTCCTCCTCCAAAGCGCGATCCAAAAGCTTTTCCTAGATCCTACATTCAAACATTCACACACATACACACATTAGTGTAATGTAAAATAATTATTAAAAATAATATGAACTTGGTACTGGCATCTTTACCAAATTAAGATATTTAATTACACAATATCATTCGAAGCTTGATATGCATAGATGCAGAGCTACACTGTTACCTCTGCTACATGTGCAGCCACGTCAATTCCCACTTCATCAGCGAGCGTTGCAGCACCAACAGGAAAACCAAAGCTGGTTGTCAAGGTGTCCAGTTTTTTTGGTCCTGTACCTTCCTATAAAAAGACACAAACAAGCTCAACATGTCATGAAAAAATGTGAAGACAATTTTATTCTTGGGTAGGAATTCTTTTTCAGGTGATTTACAAGAACTTTTTAGCAGATTCCAAATATTTTTCTGAGTAAATCTTACTTGGAGCACTCTTACAGCCTCCGCCAGCATAGGAGCCAAGCAGCGTGTGGTGTAAAACCCTGGACCATCCTTCGGTTGAAGAGAGATTGTAGTCAGAAAAGGGGAGTTAGACTGGATAAAAACATTCACATAAAGATAAACCATTGCAGAGATTGAGAAAATGTTCAACAAAGTTGGAGTGCACTCACCCTGACAACAACAATGATCTTGCCCTGTTTGAGGCCCACGCTGACAGCAGAGGCTAACGTGTCTTTAGACGTCTTATCGGTGGTGATGATCTCCAGCAGCTGCATTTTGTCCACTGGAGAAAAGTAGTGCATGCCAATCACCTGCACAGAAAAGCAAGGTCCTCACGTGATGTCTAAGTCTTATTATTCTCACCACACACAGGTTAAATGTCCACCCTATGCAGCGTAACACACTGCTTACTCATCACAGTTCAAAGTTGACTATACACAATCACAATTATACCTAGGGGTCGACCGATTATTGGCACCGATATTTAGAATTTTGACGTTTATCGTATCAGTGTTTTTTTTTTTTATCCGACCAGCCAATATCAAGAAATCAATAAAAAACTGTTTTATTTTAGCTCAGACACTGCCGCCCCTCTCTCTCTCCTGCCACTCCTGTCTCCAGCATTGTTCCGCCTGCGGCGCCATCTCATTGGTTAAACAAGCCACAGTATGTGTAAGTAGCAGAGACACTGAAGCGGAAACTGTCCGCTCACACACATACGGCGGAGAGGGAAAGTTTTGTCGTGTGGTTCTCCACACAACTAAACACATGTGTTTGCGCTTTCCGGAGAGCAAACACATGTTGAAGGTAAATGCAGAAAACTCTCCCAAAATTGTACTAAACATCCCATTGCAACATAACACACGAGCGGAGTAAACATTTTCAGCAGCTCTGCTAAGCTAGTAGCACCTCCCGACATGTCTGAATTACTTGAAACAATGCTGTTGGTGATATCAATATGGAAACAGTCCGTATTTGTAGAAGCCTGTTTGTGTGATTGAGAGAGAGTAAGAAATTCAATTCAGTCTTGTTTTGTTGCAGTGAAGTACGATGAGATGAAGGTTTACTAGTTTTTAGTATAACATTAGTTCGCTGGTCCTGCTCTCAGTAGACCATGTATTATCAATGGGTCGGATGCATGTAATGTGGAGAATAGTGTGTGTTTGCGTAAAAGTCACATGAAAATCTCTACAGCTCATGACTACTACAATTACTTCTGAGTCTAGGATCCATGCACTTCTGGAGCCATTTATTTTCTATATGTTTGGTTATATAAACATGCTTTCGGCATTTAAGTTAAGTGTTTGTATTATTCAACATTTTTACGTCAATTTTTACACATTTACTGCAAATGAATATCGGCTCCAAATATCGGTTATCGGCCTCAGCCCTGAAAAACCCATATCGGTCAATCACTAATTATACCTACAGTTTTTTTTATCCTCAGCTTCTTATTATAAAGCACTAGACAAAAAAACATTTCATGTCAGTCAAAAGTTTGGACACACCTCGCTCAGTGTTTTGTTATTTCAGGGTTCTGACTCTTTTCATAAAATTATTTTCCAGGACTTTTCAGTTACTACAGTATGACAGACAAGTTTATTACCCCACACACTAACACAGCCTCCCGACATACCATGTTCACACGCACAGACCAACACTAACAACACTCTTTAATTGAAAGTCACTAGTTTTGTCACTAGGTGCTTCTTTAGAAAAACAAAAAAAAAGTATGGGATATGAGAAGTCACTAACAACGACTGAAATGATCAAGTAAGTTAACAAAAATGAACAAAATAATCCAGTTTAAAAAAATGAACAAAAAGCAACAATAATAGCAAAAAATTTAAAAATGAACAAAATAATGAAGTTAACAAAATTAACAAAATAACACTAAAATTTAACAAAATAAGCAACAAAATGAGAAAAATGATCAACATGATCAAATAAAAAAAAAAATCAATAAAATAATCAATCAGTTTCCTGAACAACTTAAGCTTTTCCAGGATATTACACTTTTTTCACATTTTCCACATTTTTCAAGACTAGAAAATTGGTAAATCATTTCCAGGTTTTCCAGGATGCGTGGGAATGCTGTATTTTTTATTATTATTTTCAACATTACTCATTAAAATTGAAGACAAAGTGTTAACCTAGAACATGTTTTATATTTTAGGTTGTTCAAAGTAGCCACATATAACTTTAGCAGCTTTGCACACTCATGACATTCTCTCATCAGATTCATGAGGTAGTCGCCTGGCACAGTTTTCACAATTTCAAAATCAATAACAAGAGTTCATTTGTGTAATTTCTCATCTTCTTATTGTCTTGTGCAGAGGTAGGTGGGTACAGAGTTAATAGCCTTACTAGTGTTACTACAACTACTGTACAAATCCATATTATGGCAAGAAACACTCAGTTAAGTAAAGAAAAAAAAAGACAGTCCATCATTCTCGTAAGAAATAAAGGTACAGTAAATCAATCCAAAAAAATCTCGACAACTTTGAATATGTCACCCCTTAAACGCCATCAACTCTCATGAGTTCGTCCCAGGAAAGGAAGACCATGAGCTACCATGAGGATACGTTGATGAGAATTACCAGCCTCAGAAACCACCAATTCACAGCACCTCAGATAGTGTTTGATGGTTTTGTTGGGGAAACATTGAAGTTGTTGAGATTTTTCAGAATGAAGTAATGATGGCCTGTGTTTTCTCTTCAGTCTGTTTCTTACAATAATATCAATTTGTACAGTAGTTGTAGAAGCATCAATATGGCTTTGACCCTGTACCCACCCTTCCCCTGTACAGGAAAACTGATGGTCTAAAGCACATTAAAAAGGCAGGAAATAGCACAAATTAACTCACCTGTGAAATGAAAACCATTCCAGGTGACTACCTTGTGAATCTGATGACAAAATCCAAAGCTGTCATCAAACCTAGATGTGTCTACTTTGGACAAGCTAAAATATAAAACATGTTCTGGGTTATTTAACAATTTTGTTCACTACATAATCCCATATGTGTTCTTTCACAGTTTGGATGTCTTCAGTATTAATGTACAATGCTGAAAATGTTAAAAAAAAGAAACAAAAAACACTGAAGAAGGTGTGTCCTAACTTTCGAACGGTAGTGTATGTACTCTGATAATAAGTATAAATGTGACGGGATAAGAATGTCGGACCTTTTCAGGGCGTTTACTGGCAGCAGCAATGTCTTTAATGGGCAGCGCTGAGGTGTTGGAGGCAAAAATGCAGTGAGGAGGAATCACCTGTTGAGACAAGAAACAATGTGATGACATGAAACTTTAATTATTACATGACTCATACCTAAAGTGCATCTAGATTATTATGTTCTTAGTATGAATTGTGAGTATAAACTATGACACTTTGCTGCAATTAGCGGTCATCAATTCTATGGAACCGTTATTATTGTCTGCATTTATTTTGTGTTCTCCATGTTCTGCCTCCTCCCACACTGTACATTATCTGTGTCATTTGATGCGCATGTGTAAAGTGTACAAAATAAAGCAAATCTAAACTACACTTTTGTTGTATGTGTAATTCCCAGAGAGATCCACTCACAGCCTCGATTTCCTTAATGACTTTGTGTTTGATGTTAATGTCTTCAAAAACGGCCTCGATCACCATGTCCACAGATTCAAAACCAGAGTAGTCGACCTGGGCTGAGAGGTTGGAGAGCGTGGCGTCGCGCTCAAACGACGTCAAGGCCTTCTTCTTCACTTTGGTGTTGAGTCTAAAGAAAAACACAAGAACATTAAAACTGTGTTCTACTATGATACACAAATGCTTTTATCCATTCTCTCGCTGCATATTACAACACATTATTGTTTTTCTTTCAGTGGGTGTGTGAATAGATATTGATCCGTGTTGATGTGATTTTTATGTTATTGCATGATGCAGCTCAAAACCAATAAAATTGCTGAGAGGAATTTTCAAAACTTTCCATTCCTTTCATCCTACCCTTTGTAGACTTGATCTTCTCCCCTGTTGATGCCCTCGACTGCGGTGTCCTTCAGGATGGTGTTGAGGCCTTTATCTATAGACACCTGTGCAATCCCAGCTCCCATTAGTCCTGCACCCAGAATTGCCAGCTTCCTGAACAAAAAAACAAAAATTCACATTCAAAACACATTCACTGAGAGCATGTATGCTACTGTTGATATTAAAGCAATACGGCTCTCACTTCACATCTTTCTCTGGCGTCCCAAATCGATTCTTCTTACAAGTCACCTGACCATGGTAAAGGCCAATCAGAGCCTTGGACTCGGAGGTCATTGCCAGCTTCCCAAAGTTCTGTATATGAGGTAAGAGTTGAGTAACTGAACCTGAAAATTTTGACCGACAAGAACAGAGAATTTTTACAACAAACATACCTCAGCTTCAGCCAGATAACCTGCTTCTCTGCCCTGCTCCACTCCAGTCTTTATACACTGCACAGCACACACAAACCAGACAGAAACACATACAAAGATGAAGAACAATGTACTGTATATCTGGCCAAAATTGTTAAGGTTATTTTTTTATGGGTTTCTTACTTCAATGATTTTGACAGGAGCAGGGTAGAGGCCTTTGGTTTGCTTCTGGACCTTCTCACTGACAGTGTTGTAAATTTTCTTCTTCACAGGGCCAAGACCCATCACTGTGTCCTGCAGCTCTGCACGAGTAAACAAAAAAAGACAATTTACAGATCTGTGTCCATTTTCATTTTTCCGGAATTTTTATGTTTCCTGTATTACGATTAAAAAAAAAAAAAAAAGCATAAGGATTACAAACATATCTGCTAACTATACCTACACCGATCAGGCATAACATTAAGGCCACTAACCAGTGAAGTGGTCATAGTGTTGATTTTGTCAGTGGGTGGATGTATTAGGCAGCAAATGAATATTTAGCCTTAAAAGGTATTGCACTGAAAGGAACAAATTATCCAAATTAAAAGTTCCAGGATACCCTACCCATTCCCTGGTGCCATTGTAGTGAGATAGATATTATTACTCCATCATCTGTCAGCGGTCATAATGTTATGCCTAAATGGTGTATATTATATCACATCAGTCACAGAAAGATGACACAAAACACTTGTAACTGAGCTGTAACATATGCTGAAATTTGGACATGAGATTAGCTTTACTCACTCTGCATGAGGCTCTTCTCTTTCGTAAGAGGGACCTTTTTGTTGGCGATTCCTTTGGCCAATCCCACAGCCACTTCCTCAAGATATTCAATAGTGCTCTCTTCAGCAGGTTTCACACCAGGACCTGGAGTGAATAAACATCGAGGACAGAATGATGAGCATAGAAGTTTTATACAGCTTGATTTCAGGTTGAATACTGTGTGTTTATGCCACAGTTGAAGGTAGAAATATAAATTCTGTATGAATATGTAAACAGGATCACAGGAGAGGGGTGAGATATGTTGATGACATGTTATCTGTGTGACTGAGCTGATGTTAAACCAATAAATACACTGTAAGTAGATTATCTCCAGATTACAAACAAGCTGCAGCTTCTGAAGAGATGTGTTTACTGCCGCATCACTGGAGGCTATTGGTAACCAGCTGGGGAAAAAAAAAAAAAAAAAAAAAAAATAACCACACAGTGTTTAGTGATGCCTTGGAAAGTATCTAAAAACAGCTTATCAACAAGAAAATCTTTCCAAATTGACTATTTTCAGAGCACAGTGTTCTCACGCGGCCATCAGAGGTTGTTGGCAATGACCTGAAGAAGCTGAAAAAACACAATTTAACTACTGGTACCTCAGCAAGCACTTGTTAATGCTATTAGAACCACCTAAACGCATTCCGAACGTATGAAAATGCAGCCAAAAAGACCATTATCAGAGCACACGCTAAGCCTTATGTTGTTGAGCACCACATGAAAGTCTTAGAAATAACCTGAACACACCTCAGACAGTATTTGTTAATGCCTTGGTAATTACACATACTAAAACCTTACACACATGCAAGCATTTATTAATGATATTAGGACAACATAAAACACTTTAGAAACATGTATGAAAATGTATCCAAAATCACCACTATCAGAGTACATAATACACTGTGTGCACAATTATTAGGCAAGTGAGTATTTTGACCATATTATCACTTTTATGCATATTTTACAACTCCAAGCTGTACAAACTTGAATGCTTTTTGCATTTCAGCATATCAGGTGATGTGGTTCAGTGTAATGAGAGGGGGTGTGTCCTAAGGAGATCGGTACCCTATGGCAAGCTGTGCATAATTATCAGGCACCTTCTTTTCTACAGGCAAAATGGGCCAAAAAGGAAACTTAACTGACTCTGAAAAGTCAAAAATTGTAAAAAAGTCTTTCAGAGGGATGCAGCACTCTTGAAATATTGAGGCATGATGACAGAACCATCAAACGTTTTGTTGCAAACAGTCAACAGGGTCGCAAGAAATGTGTTGAGAAAAACCAGGAACCCGTTATCCTCCAGTGCTGTCATATTCCAGAACTGTAACCTACCTGGAGTGTCCAGAAGTACAATGTGTTGAGTGCTCAGAGATATGGCCAAGGTAAGAAAAGCTGAAACCTGACCACCACTGAACCAGACACATAAGTTGAAACGTCAATACTGGGCCTAGACATATCTGAAGAGAGATTTTCAAAGGCTTTATGGACTGATGAGGTGAGAGTGAATCTTGACGGACCAGATGAATGGACCCACGTAGCGGGTACAGACCTCCACTACGACTCAGATAGCAACAAGGTGGAGGTGGGGTACTAGTATGGGCTGATATTATTAAAGATGAGTGAGTTAGACCTGTTAAGGTTGAAGATGGACTCAAAATCAACTCTCAAACCTACTGCCAGTTCTTAGAAGTCACTTTCTTCAAACAATGGTACAGAAAATAGTTTATCTTTCAAGAAAACCATGATTTTTTTGAAGTACGTACTTCACTGCTTTGCTAGCCGATAAAGGCCTTAAAGATTGAAGAATAATGACACAGCCCCCTTCCTCACCTGACCTAAACCCTGTTGAGAACTTGTGGGCCTTTCTTAAATGAGAGATTTACAGTGGAGGAAAACAGTCCACCTCTCTGAACAGTGTCTGGGAGGTTGTGGTCACCGCTGCACAGAAGGCTGAACGCCAACAGCTCAACAAACTAACAGATTCCATGAATGAAAGGCTGAAAACTGTTATTGAAAAGAAGGGGTGCTAGATTAACCACTGATTTTTTTCCCCAGAAATGTTAAAAATTATTACTTGTCAATTTTGAGTTTTTCATTTAGTTGCATAATAATTCTTCACAATAACATTTGCCAAATAATTTTGTACACATATATATTCTCCAATGAAAGCCAAAAACTCACTTTTACTTTCTTAAATATTTATGTTTGAGTTTTATTACCATTTTGGATTGGTCAAGAGCACTGCAGTTGTTCAATAATGCAATTAATCCTACAAAATACAACTTGTCTGATAGCTGTGCACAGTGTATAGCCTTAAGTTTACATCATTGGGGGCTGCTGGTTACCATATGAAAAAGCCTTAAAAAATACACTGAAGCGCCTTTGAGAATACTTGTTAATGCCTTTGAAATTACTAAACTATTTGCATACATGGATGAAAATCTGACCAAAATGACCATTTTCAAAGTACATAATCCTATTATCACATTACCAAAAGCTGTGGAAAGATATATGAAAAAAGCCTAAGAAGCCACTTGAATTACCTCAGAAATCATGTGGGTAATATATCTCTGTAAGTTACTCATTACTTAGGCATTATTATAACTGTTGTGCAAAGTCCAGTAGTCATGCATGCCATGCAGAGAACATACCCAGTGGATCAACAAGCTGGTGCACTAGACCCATCTTTTTGGCTTTATCAGCTCTGATGTTTCTGCCTGTCAACATCATGTCAAATGCGCCAGGAAGACCCACCTAAACACACCAACAAACACACAAAATAAGAGATGCAGCTTTAGAGAGCTAAGGTCTCTGCAGTGATACTTGACCTTAAAACACTCTCTTGTAACATAGCCACTAGCACAAGACAGTGCAGTGTTTTCCAGTTGTCAGACAAATAACTGATTAACATGATTGTGTGGATGCATACCAATTTAGGTAGTCTCTGAGTGCCCCCTGCTCCAGGCAGCAGCCCCAGCATGACCTCCGGAGTGCCCAGAATGGTTTTTCGGCTTTTGGTAGCAACTCGATATTGGCAGGATATTGCGAACTAGAAACACAAAAAGAAGTAATAACATCAGGTGAGACTGGCTAAAATCACTTAGAATGAGACAGATTTGACATTAAAAAAATCTAGCCTATCATCTTCGTACCTCAAGGCCTCCACCCAGACAAGAACCATTGATGGCAGCAACAATAGGGATGGGAGATTTCTCAATCTTCTCAAACATCTTCTGACCTTCCTGGGAGAGATGGGTGACCTCTTCGTTGGTCTTGCAAGCTTGGATCATACTGATAAACAGTAACACAGATTTATCACCTATTTCATAGGACTGGATTTATAAATGTAATCTCATTTGTAGAACAGAGTTACACATGTGTCACAGTAATGTGGTCACGGATGACCACACAACATATCTGTGAAGATTCTCAGTCATCCAGGTCATGGTATCCAAGGTGTGTGATTTTCCTTGTGTTGACTGGACTGGAAATTTGGTTTGAAGATGTTTTGCTACCTATCGATTGATTGATAGATACTTTATTGATCCCACAAAAAGGGGAAATTCACAAACGGCAGCAAACTGAGTTGGCGCCTTGCAGTTGGGGGGAGAGGAGGGTGGTACAATAGGAAAAGAGTAAAAAAAAAAAAAAAGCACAGTTTCCAGAATTAGGCTCCATATAGGAAGCAAAATTATGGTCATGTAGAAAAAAAACCTCATATGCACAATTAGCAGACAAGTTGCTACACAAACATT